>JASTWR010000830.1:0-76138 GCA_030770355.1 Harpagoxenus sublaevis
CGTGAGCTCACTTAGCGGGCATTTTGTTATCTGGGTAGGACCAGATTAGTCACATTAATATATTTGGCTATATATGACTGCATATATAATTGTATATAGTACTATATCTAGTTATATGTAGGGTACACTACTCATATCTCATTATATCTGGCTTTACATAAATTTATATACAATTAGATATACCCAGATAACAAAATGCCCGCTAAGTGAGCTCACGATGCATGCACGTCGTGCGGATAATTTGCACGGCGTTGACTCATGGTGCTAGACAGATGCGTCCTCAAATGATGCTCATATGACTCGCACGCGTGAGTGCCGCATGCGTGCGGGTCATATGAGCATCAATTGCTCTCACCTTGTACCTTACTTTTTAATATATATAATATGTACTATTACAGTTATAATAACGTTAAATTAAAAGACAAAATATATATTTTATAAACATTTTTATTACGTTAAATAAAAGACAAAATACATATTTTATAAACATTTTTATTACATTTTTATATCTCGATGCGACAGAAATTATTGAAAACATGCAACAAGTTTAAAGGACCGCGCACCAAACCACGGGAAAATGGATCCCGGTCAAATTGGCTGAAAATTTAGTCCATGACGTCCTGATGAAAAGTGACCATGGGCAAAGTCCAAAAATGGACAGTTTTGAGTTACAGAGTGTCAAACATCAGAAAAATGGGGTTCATCGGCTCATGGTAGTCCTTAATATGTACGGTCATGCTGGTGTGTGCCTGTGTGTGTGTGCGTGTAAGTTTTTGTGTATGTGTAAATAATATCGCGCGCGCGCGCGCGCGCACACACACACATTGTCTCACACTCACTCACTCACTTACCACACACACTCACTCACTTACACACACACGCACTCACTCATTTACTCACTCCCTCACTCACTCACACACACACAACCTCACTCACTCACTCACTCACTCACTCACTCACTCACTCACTCACTCACTCACTCACTCACACACACACACACACCCACACACACACACACACTACCACCGACTTTTTTACCTGTTATTACATTTTTTATTACAGACACACACACTCACTCGCTCGCTCACACACACACACACACACACACACTCACTTGCTCACTTACACACACACTCACTCGCTCGCTCACACACATGCGCGCGCGCACACTCACTTGCTCGCTAACTCACTTACACACCAAACACACCACACACACACACACACACACTCGCTCGCTCACACACCACTTACCCACCCCACACACACACCCACACTCGCTCGCTCGCTCGCCCTCACACACACACACACACACACACCACGCACGCACACGCACACACACAGGCACACACCAGCACGGACCGTACACAGGACTACCATGAGCCGATAAACCCATTTTTCCGATGTTTGACGCTCTGCAACTCGAAAACTCCATTTTGGACTTTGTGCCCATGGTCACTTTTCATAAGAACGTCATAAACTACATAATACTAAATTTTCAGCCAATTTGACAGCGATACATTTTCCCGTGATTTGGTGCAGGATCCTTTCGCATGTGTCACATGAAAATCTTTATATTAAAACTGTTCGCCGCAACAGTGATGCAATACATAAAAGCAAGAAAGTAACACAGTTTTGAATTTAAGTAATTAGTTATTTAAGACCATCTTAAGTTCAATCTTAAGATGTCATGAACCAATCACAGAGCCGTGTTAGCGTCTTAAGACATTACTTAAGACGGTCTTAACGCGATTCAGCAGTAAAACACTGAAATTCCACACCTCGAAAAAACACGTGTTATATTAAAAAAGGCGACAAATTAATTAATGCGACGCGCGAACGTATGACCGCCATCTTCCACGACAGCATCATCAGGGGATACTTCCTGGGAGTTACCAGACCGCAATCGCCGATCGGTTAGCGCCGCGTGAACGTGAGATTCCTCCATTAAATCTGCCAACCTGGAAAACAATAAAAAAAGTTAGAGAATTAGAAATAAATTCGTTAATTCTATCGGAAATCAAGAAACTTAGGTATATAAAGAATTTAAAGAATTAGTTTACTCTTTTACATCTCGCAGAGTTAATTCGAGCTTCACCTCTCGTTGCATGTATAGTCAATTTATTAAAAAGTCTGACTGACGTATGATGATAATAAATATCAAAAAGATCAGATATGTCGGAAGATAATTACTCTCCTACCTGAATAACAATGCTCCACGTTCTCTGGCGCTGATATGTAATAGCAGATAAACGCGTTTAATTATCCGATTCGTATTTGGTCATCTCGGATGTACACTCTTGATCATCGGTTCCATCATCTTCGGGATCTTCTTCGACGGCGACGAGGGGCGAATGGCGAGGCGCGGACAGGCGGACAGGCGTGAGGCCGCGCGTGCCTGCAAAACGTCGAACGACGAAGACGACGGCGACGAGGGGCGAATATCGAGGCGCGGACAGGCGCGAGGCCGCGCGAGCGGGCGACGGTCGCGCGTACCTTCGAGACGCCGAACGACGAAGACGACGGCGACGAGGGGCGAATAGCGAGGCGCGGACAAGCGGACACTCGGGTACAGAGCACGCGGGGCACGCGAAATGTTACCGCGAGGACGTTCGTCGGATCACGAAAGACGACAAATGACAACAGCCGCTGCTGCCGGCACGTACACGCCAGTCGCCACGAGCGAGTCACGTAGGCGTGCGAACAACAAACGCACACGGCCCCGCGGGGTCGCTAGGCGTGAGATGCGCATGGATCGTGGAGATCATGAAACTTGGATAGATAAATATTATAATATATAAATATTATAATATATATAATAAGTCATATACCTATATATAATATATATACATATATGTACAAATTTGCATACAATTCTGATACAATAAATCGTACCCGAATTTATACGTATTTGTAACGTTTTTGTTTATATGTAGTGCGATCTTTTACGATCAATATTATAATTCTGAATTCATCATCAATTATATATTAATCGTAAAAGATCGCACTATGCCATCACGTGTGTGTTCACTATGCTATCACGTGTGCGTAATCACTATGCTATCACGTGTGCGTAATCACTATGCCATCATGTGTGCGTAATCACTGTGCCATCACACGTGTAATCACACGTGATGGCATAGTGCGACCTTCTATGCGCGCACGTATGCCAAAATCACTTCGTGAAGCCAGCATGATGCGTTCGTGCATGCACGGTGTGATAATCACGCCGTGAAGGTAACATGAGCCCGCACGAATTGTTATCTGGGTAGTGCTATATCTTGTTTGTATAGGACCAGATTATTCACATTAATATATCTGGCTATATATGACTGTATATATAGTTGTATATAATACTATATCTAGTTATATGTAGGATACACTACTCACATATCATTATATCTGGCTTTACATACATTTATATACAATTAGATATAGTGCTATATTTGGTTGTATATAGGACCAGATTATTCACATTAATATATCTGGCTATATATGACTGTATATGTAGTTTATGTATAATACTATATCTAGTTATATGCCCAGCTAGCAAAATGCTAGCAGTATGCCAGCAGTATGCCAGCAGATTCACTCATGAATTTGCAGCAGATTCCGCTCCGCTGCGTCCTCATTAAGCTTCGGTTCTGCCAGCACAATGTGCCAGCACAATGTGATGGCAGAAATGCAGCAGAAACGAAGCACGGTATGCCGTCACGATATGACGCTAGAAATGCAGCTAATAACAAACAGAGCCAGCAATATTAGGTATCGACAGCAGATGTATAGCAGAAATAGAGCATGATGTGTTGTCACGATGTGGCAGCAGAAACACGGCAGAAATGAATCAGGATTTTCCTGATGGAAAAATATCTTTTAGAATTATTTTTAATATACATATATATGTATATTTTAATCAGAATTTTTATTAAAAATTTCATATTTTCTCAGAATTTTTATACAAATTGAAATGTTTTTCAGAAAAACTCAGACAAAATAAGAATGACATATGTTTCCCCAATATATAGGTATATATATACTCGTAATATGAGAAAATTTATGTTAATTTATCAGAAATTTTTATTATACATACATATTGAGAATTATTATTTTCAAAATGTTATTTTTCAATTGTGCCACTCTATTATATGAGAATGGACTCTACGATACAACTGATACAAAAGTTGTGTCGTACCATGATTTATCTTAAACTTAGGCGCTGCTTGGCGCGAGACGCTGTTGTGTCTCTTGACACCGTTCTTATAGCATTGTTCGTCAAATTTTAAATACGAGAAACAGATCATATTAGATGCCATCTATCGGCATTGAATTTATAGTTCGAAAATCTTCATCCAATTTAATTCAATACGACGACAGAGCATGCTGAACTTCTGCTGCGTTTCTGCCATCATAGCGTACTTGCTGACAAGTTTGATTTCTGCTGACAATCTGTTGTTACACTGTGAGAGCAAGTTATGTGCAATCGCAGTGTGCATTCTGCTGGACACATTGTGCCAGCATACGATGTTTGAAATTTGCTCTATTTATGCTGGTAATCTCGGCTCAATTTTTGCCGCATTTCTGCCATTACATCGTGACGCACGTAGTGCTTGATTTTTGCTGCGTTTTCTGACGGCATTAACTGAAACGGCATAACCTGTTAAAATATTGATAGCATTCTGTCGCTATAATATGTAGCACATAAATTTCAAAACGGCTCCAGGCAGATTTTGCTATCTGGGTGTAGGATACACTACTCACATATCATTATATCTGGTTTCACATACATTTATATACAATTAGATTTAATGCTATATCTGGTTGTATGTGGGACCACTGATTGTACATGTGACCATGTATAATTAGATATGACCCTATATAAAAACATATATAATTATATATAATTGTATATATACCAGATATAATTATATATGATTATATCTAATCATTTCTTCTCTGGTGCTTGGAGAGCATACGGGCCGTATTGACCTCCGTTAGGAAGCAGGAGCCTAAGCAAACATAAGAAGAAGAGTGGCCGCGGGGCATGTTCATGGTCGCTACATCTTGTCGGTATGACAGGATTCATAACCTGATAGTCGTCAACTTTAACAGTTAATATCTCGCTTTGCGGGACAGAGCGACACTTTTTTTTGCCACATTCGGTCGTTTTGTGCAAAAACGCGTCGATTAGGCCTAAATTCAGCAAAATCGGTGAGGAGTGAGCTCTCCTTAAGATTTACCAAAATTACATAAATATATATACGTAGAGATACACATATGTGTTCATTAAGTGAATACACGTAGGTATATATGAAGAAAATAACATTACAAATTTTATTTTCGGAGTATGTTGTCATGTCGAGGTCTACTCGACGGTCTCGACGTAAGTAACTCGCTGCTCCTCCGAAAAATATGTAATTTTCACACTACTGCCGATAATGGTCTGTTCTTTTTCGCTACACATGTGAACTAGTGCAATAAGTTCATTTGTTGTACTAGTGCAGAAGTGCAGCGAAATAGAACAGAAACCTAAATTTATTTTTATTTTTATTTTGAATACAAAGCTTTCCCAAATAAAAATTACAATGAAGATGTCATCCCCAAATGATTTCCAATCGATTCCATTTATAATAAACATTAAACATAGTTGCTATCTGCTAACTTGACGCTCGATAAATTTTGTTAATAACAAAAAATCTATTCTTTCCCAAATGTTTAAACAATTTTCCCAAACTTCCCCAAATAATTCCCAAATTATATGAAAAAGAATAATTCAAAAATATTTAATTTTTCTGCTAACTCTACGGCGGTTTACGGTGCAGACATATAGCCGTGGATATGGTCCTCTCTCTTTCTACTGATCGCTTGGTGGGGATAGAAGTCTAGCCCGGCTATTCCCTACTAGTCCCCACTAGAGTCCTAGATAACAGAGATGCGACATTGACGGTCAGGTTGTAACCGGGCACGGGAAGCTACGCGTGATACGACTCATTCATTTAATCTTCCGAAAATCTTGAAAATTCGTGAAACACGGTCGCCACTCGATTTTACCCGTTAAACCGAGAAAGGTAAGTATACTACTAACCGTATCTGTCGACTAATTCCCCTTTTTCTTTGTTTCAGGTGTTCCGGACTGCTGCTGGCCGCTTGGCGTATCGTCTCACATGGATGGACCTCCTTCGTAGAAGCCGCTTACTACCAACGATGCTCAGGACCACTGGATCGTCACGGATGTCTCACCATCAGGATCGTCGCAGAATCGCAGGTAAGTATCGTATACCGTATACGTATAACGTAATTAATGTGCATTTACTCGCACTTAATTTTTTTTTTCGCAGGAACGGTGATCTCGCATGTATCTACCGCTTGGAAGGTGACTCAGGACAGGTCACAGGATATACTGGATATCGCAGAATGATTTCATACACTGAGGATATCACTTTTGTATAACAATGTATTTATTCAATAAATTCAGAATAAATGGTCATTCAGTTCGATCAACGATGATTTACACAGTCACTCGTGGTGTATCACCGTTATCGTATATCACAGTTCGCGTGTCGCGCGTAAAATTGACAATTTTGGAATAATGACGTAATTTCGTCCGCAACATGGGTGTCACCGGTTGTTGTGAGAATATCACGTATTCCCCCGCGTGATTGTCCTTTGTTTCGTACACGGATGTGAATGTTCGCACTATTCGCATAAGTCGCACGCACTTATCGACGATACGTGATATATCCGGATATCGCTCCGTACGCGGGTCTCCCCGGTTGTATCGAGAACCTTCGTAACGCGTCAGAATGGGTTGCTTGTACGAGATCTCCCGGCGGACTGACCTTCGATATGCGTATATATCGCACTATCTTCACTTCTCGCAGAATATGTAATATTCGCGTTATACCGGATATCGCTCCGTACGCGGGTCTCCCCGGTTGTTACGAGAACTTCGTTTCGTGTCAAAAGATGCTGTCTCTACGAGCTCTCCCGGCGGACTAACCATGAGCGCTCGCTCGCTACGTCGCACATCCCCATCCTACGCAGTACCCCCACTCTTGTTTGTCTCGAGTGATGATGACGTCATATCGCCTGATCGTTGCTACGCAGGAAATCGATAAGTCCGACAAACACGTCGGAATTTCGCACGACTGTCTCTTTCATATCCTCGCAAATGCTGGAAACTATCCTCGAGTATATTTATCCGAGGATTCACATATGACATATAACATGATTATGCATGAATTTACAGGTACAACGTAATATCGCTATTTAAGGATGTAGAACGGTCGCTCTTTGGTATAGATGATTCTTATTACCTAATATCACGGGAAATGACGTGTTTTTCCGGTGATGACGCTCGAACCGGAAGTTAGTCTTTGAACGATGCGGCTTCAACGGGAACGCTATATTAGCGCTATTTAAGATCTACCAGGAACGTTCGAAGTCTTTATTTGTCAAAATACATTTTGAACAATGATCTAGCCACTCGAATGTCGGATTCGAGCGGGACCTTGACAGGTGCTCTCGCTAGGGCCTCGTGATCACCCCTATATAGGTGTTTTCCTCGTGGATGATCCCCAGGTCGACTTCCTTGTTCAGGGTTCGGAGGACGACGGGAGTCGGTCCGTTGGGTTCCCAGGGACTCAATTAGTCGATCCCCGTTGTTTGTTCCTGAAGAAGATGTCTGTACCGGAAGTTGGCTATGTCCCGGTCGGATCAGGGTGAAACTCGGTATATATGCTATTTGGGACCCTAATAGGCCATCGCCGTTGGCCGTTTGTCCGCACGACGTCTGAACAAGAACCTAGCTATCGGCCGATCGAAATTTTAATTGACCCTTATCAACGTCTTAATTGACGTCCATAGAACGCGTTGGTATCGTTGATCTCATCGGATCTTGTCGACAAAGCGTTTTCTCCGTCCAAGCGTCGCACTTGGTCGGAAGCGCGATCAGGATATACGCTGACACTTGTTTAACGCTGAATCACGGGTTTTTCCCCTTTTTGTACGCGTTTCCGCGCGGTTTTCGCATGTAAATAAGCGAAACTCGAAACAAAAGAAAATGATTAAATGGGGAGAAACCAAAAATTTAAACTAATATAATAATATACTCGATGTCGGACGTGGTAGCCGGCACCGGATTATTCTACTTTATGCCACGCTTGGCGCGTCGGTCTCTATATGAGATCATATGTGGACGCTCGTGATAACGATACGCCTCTCTACACGCAACTTAACTCTACTGCCTTATTATCTAAACGATACGAATAGCGCGCATCTTTATTTATATATATATATAGGTATGTATATATAAACGAGAGAAAAGAAAACTAAATATATCTGGGTATTATCCCTTTACGCGACAAAAGAAAATAATAAACAATAGTGCAACGCGAACAACATTGAACGCGAGGAAATGTAGGCTGGACAGCTCGGAGACTTACTCCGCCTCACCTTCTTCCGGCCTCGTCTCTGGCGGCACCGCTGCAGCCTCATCCGGCTGCAAGGTCAGGTTAGATATATCGAGCTATCGCAATCTAATCGCGATTATTCCGATTATCCGCCATGTTGCTTCCATTATAAGTACTTATAAAGTGAGAGAAATTGACAGAGTGAGGTTAAGTTGCAAGGAGAAGAAGGGGGAAAGAGTAAGTGTTTCCTAAATAAAATCACTGTAGATATTTTTCTATTATTGTTTTCACCAATAAATTGCCATTAACATTATACAAATGTGCATTATACGTACCACTGATTGTTAATAAAATGCAAAATGGCGTTATAACCACGTGATTAGGCAGCCAATCAGGCCATGAGGTTCAATGTCGCATCTCTGATTATCTAGGGGGCCGGTATTCATAGGTCTACTTTACACCGTTAAATCGGTTGGTACGCGTATCAAGTTGGTGCGGACTAAACATTTGATACATCCCTGTTTACACCGTTCCATCTCACAACAGGTTAGGTTAGGTTTTTAATCCAGATAAAGTCCAATGTTTTCAGTGATTTCGGTATTATTTTCTCATGTGTATATTCGAATTAAATAATATAATTTTAACATCTTTTTATATCTTTTACTTCTTTAATTTATGCATCCTTTTGTATGTAACATTATTACAGCTTTTATATGTGTACAGTACACCACATATTTTATTATAAAATATTCAAAGTTTGTCTCATAAACCTACCACTAATTCACAGTTATAGTAATTATCATAATTAATATCACATTTTGAGATTAATGGAAAAATATTTATATTTCCTGCATACACAACAAACTATTTATTTAATTAATGATTTATATTATATCTATAAATAAAAACGACTTTTTAAGAACTTGTAAAAAACAAAGGAACTTTTTGGAAACTATATCACAAGTTATTAAACAACTTATAATTATTAATTCATCTTGTACCTATAAAATATTCTAACTTTAACCTCAATCTAACAACAGTCAGCAGCGGCGGTATACGTACTTGATCCAATTCGAATCGAATCAAGCGTTTACAGCGCGCTGACATCTTTTGATACGCGTATCAACTTGGTCTGATACTCGCGATTGAGGAGTATCAGACCAGAGCGCACTAAAGTAATCCGCGAGCGTTTATACCGAGCGTATCAAGCGATTTGATACGGATATAGTACTTAATACGCGTACCAAGTGCTCGGTGTAAACTAGGTCATAGTCGGATCTTATTTCAAGACCGTCTTAAGTAATGTCTTAAGATGCTAATACGGCTCTGTGATTGGTTTATGACATCTTAAGATTGAACTTAAGACGGTCTTAAATATAAGAACCGACTATGAATACCGGCCTAGGTCTCTAGTCCCCACTAGTCTAGACTAGAGATCCTCTACTGGACTTATATCCCCACCAAGCGATCAGTAGAAAGAGAGAGGACCATATCCACGGCCTCCACAGCTATGTCTGCACCTTAGGTCTTCCGACGCGTGCTCTTACGGCAGGGGCCGGTCTATCTATATAAGTCTATGGTCGTGATATACATCTATAAAAACGACAGTTGTATAACCTAAAATAAACGAATACACAATACTTTTTCTTTTTAAAGTAAATTCTTTGAATTATATATTTCATAAATATACGACTTAACTTACAAAGTCAGCTGTAAACATTCAATAGTTTTTGCACCTTCCGAAAATGTCCGATGGTTCTTGACTCTAGCCGAATGACGTGCGGTAGTGCGGAAAAATTAAAATATTTTGATCTCAACGCAGTGCGGTGTGGCATGCCGGAGCTTGCCGGAACCCGACCTGCGCCTGGCTCCTGATTGGTCACCGCAGCATTTTCCGGAGCTCACCGCATATATGGAGTCTTAGCAAAAATATTTTAATTTTTCCGTACTACCGTATGTATGTACGTCATTCGGCTAGAGTCGAGAACCATCGGACATTTTCGGAAGGCGCGAAAACTACTAAATGTTTACAGCTGACTTTTTAGGTTAAGTAAACTAAATAATTACCGTGTATAATTCAAAGAATTTACTTCAAAAAGGAAAAATATTGTGTATTCGTTTATTTTAGGTTATACAACTTCGTTTTTATAGATGAATATCACGACGTACATACGTGGCGTGGCGCTAGGCTCTACCGCGTACATGAAGTCGCCTTCCGCATGCGTTTGCCGGAGCCCTAGCTGCTACCTTTATGAAGCTAGCCGACAGAAATTACTAAGGTACGGAGGTGTCTCCCTCCGATCTTGATGAGCTTTTAACATTTCTAGACAAAAATAAGAGACACGTATTTTTTTATACGTGCCCGTACGCATGTTTAGAAGGTGAAACACCTCTTCGAAAAAAATCGGTTTTCTCTTTTGGGCCGAATATTTCCAAAACTATAAAAAATAGGAAAATTTTCAAAAATGGAAATTAAATGACTTTAAAAGTACTTTGAAATAATGACAAAATAATTTTTTTATTTCTTTTATTTTTAAACCTCGCCACTAATACATTAGTATTTATATTAGTATAAATACTAATATAGTATTTTTTTTGTATTAGTATTTATCATTAGTTCAAAGTACTTTTCAAGCCATTTAATTTCCATTTTGGAAAATTTTTCTGTCTCTTATGTTTCGGAGATATTCGGTCCGAAAGAGAAAAACTGATTTTTTTCAAAGGGGTTTTTCATGTGTATGGGCACGTATAAAAAAATACGTATCTCTTATTTTTGTCTACACACCAACATATTAAAAGCTCATTAAGATCTGGGGGTCAATCATGAATCTTTTCCCCTAGGGTGAAAACGTGAAAAATGAAAAATCTCTCTTTCTATTGATGTTGAATAGAAAGAGATAGTCATATAAAACTTTTCACGAGGTAACCTCGGGACACGAATTTGAATGCCGGGACCACCCTGACAAGGGCGCGAGGCAAGGTCCGAGAGGATTCGCGAGGAGGGGAGAGAGATGACACGCGCACTTTTGGTTTTTATTCACGAGCACAATTTATTCACACGAAAGTTTACAACTTGTTTCGCACTCGCGCGACCGAGCGGGCTGAGCATCTGCGGAGATGTTGGAACGGAAATCTTGCGTCACTCTTATTCTCTGCGATGGCTCGCGAAACGGAGATCTTGAAGAGCGCTTGGTTACCGCCCTCGCGATCGGAGATCTTGAAAGCGACCGACGGATATCTTGCTCGCGACGCATATGAGCGACCGCAAACGCGATGACTCGCGAGATGCTCAGGCGCCCTTATACCCATACAGCACATGATATCATTCGAATATTCTGTACTCGTACTGTGAATATACGTACCGTATATAATATACTTCAAACATTTCTATAACATTTCTAGTAGTATATTATTTCTTATAAGTTCTTAGGAAGTACTTGTAACATCTGTCAGTAGTATATTATTTTTCGTAAATTCTCAGGAAGTACTTGTAATATCTCTGAGTAGTATATTATTTTTCGTAAATTCTCGTATACTACTCAGAATATATAAATTGAATACGGCTCGGAACGGCGCGCGCGCGTAAACTTTCGGCCTACGGCCTACGAGCTGGGTTGTCCGTTCCCGGCTTGTTGCTTTCGCCTGGTATACGACAGCGCCAAAGTTTTCTCGCGGCGTGTTGCTTTCGCCGACGACGCCAAATCAGTTAAATCTGCTCGCAGTGTGTTGCTTTCGCCTCTTTGCCGAAAATGTTCGATTAAAACCGATTAAAACATCTGTTTTAATCGGTTTTAATCAGTTTAATCCGCTCCCAGATTAAGAAGTAATCGACTTTAATTCTGAACAAATTATAATCGGTTTTAATATTGCTTTCGCAGATTATTTCCAATCTGAGACATTATATTCTAATCCATACCCAATCAGCAGACAATGTTTCTTAAATGTTTTTTAAATATTTATTTTTTATTAATTAATTATACATTTTTACAATTCATTGTAAAAATAATATTTATTTAATGTTTATTTAATTAATATTAATTTTACATTAATTATTTATTTGAAATAATAATTTACAAAAAATATTTATTTTACGTTTATATAATGTTGATTTAATATTTGTTTTACATTAATAATTTATTTGCAATAATGATTTGAAAAAAACGTAACATTTATTCAACATTAATTTAATATTCATTTTACATAAATTATTTATTTACAATAATAATTAGAAAAAACATTTACTTAACATTTATTCAACATTAATTTAATATTTGTGTTATATTGATTAATTATTTGCAATAATGATTTAAAAAAAAACATTTATTTAACATTTATTTAACATTAATTTAATATTTACTTTATATTAATTAATTATTTGCAATAATGATTTGAAAAAACATGTATTTCACATTTATTCAACATTAGTTGATATTTATTTTACATAAATTATTTATTTACAATAATAATTTTAAAAAATATTTTTTTAACAATTATTCAAGAATAATATATTTGTTATATTGATTATTTATTTGCAATAATAATTTTAAAAAACATTTATTTAACATTTATTTGATATTAATTTAATATTTATTTTATATTATTTATTTACTATAACTTAAAAAAAAATTTATTTAATATTAATATTTACTTCAAATATTATTATTAATAATAACTATTTAATTATAAGGGATCATCATTTTTCTGTTATTGTTTTGCTCTATAAATTATGTGGCGGTAGGGGTCTATTGCACAATGATTTACAAATTAATAATATTAGTGAAAGAGCTTTGTTTTTCACTAATATTATTAATTGGAAATTATTGTGTAATAGGCCCCTGCTGTCCACTACGAACATACGACGGAGCGCGCGCAACGCGGCGCGACAGTGCAGGCTTGCGCGCCGGGAATAGTACGGCTCGCGCTCAATATGTGGCGCATCGCCGAGCCCGTAATCCGTATTCAAGATTCAACATCGATCCCTATATAGGGAAACGTTTTGATCGCGAGATTATTTAGCGTTCGCAGAATTGCCAGTGACGCCAGTCAAAGCGTGCTCACTCTCCAGGCCTCTGATAAGTGTTGTAACATATTTTTGAGGAGTGTGCTTTCTTGCGGCCTCCGTTCATACCTGCATTAAAACCGATTTAATTATAACAACCTAACGTAATACGTATATACCTAAAAAAAAGTATATACCGTGCACATTCTATCCTTGGTTCTATATTGGTACTCCTGATATTCTTGGTACTTACTGCGAAATATTCTCAGTATGTACTACGAACTCGAAAAAGGCGGAAATAGAAATGTTCTCAGTATGTTCGCAATAAATCGTAGTACGTATCTCGAATGTTTTGGGAATATACGCAATATACTGCTGCGATATCCTTCGAACATTCTCAGTATCTACATGTGCTGTATGGGTAGTCACTCGGAACGCGATAGCGGGCACGAGTTTTACATGAAACGTAACTTAAATGTACGAGACACGGTAATTCCGCGATAACGATGAGAACGGCGCGGCACGACAAGATGGCCGCGAGCGGGCTCGATATCGGGATCGATCGCCCACTTCGCTTGAACAGATGAATGCTCCTCGGAGCTTTCGCAGGTTTATCGCAACAATCGGAAAGATGCACTCGCGAAAAACCGGGTTGAATCGTGTGACAGTATCGACGTCGACACGGTTCTTTCTCGGAAGATCACGCTACCACGCACGGTGTAAATGCGTGAGTAAGTTTCCACCGAGGGTTCGTACTGGGTCAGAGTCGGGTCAGAATCGAGTTGGAGTGAGCGCTCTTGCGGTGGAAACACCAAACTCGAACGTCAACTCTACCCAACAAAATTTTAAGGTAGGGTCTAAATGAGGTTCGAAGGAAACGACAAGAGTTGAGTTAGCGTTACTGTAGTGTTGCCAATTTGATAAATGAGTTTATACATAAGTCTTCCAGAAGACGTTTTACTTCATACTGTCGAGTTTGTAATATGAGAAATAATTTATGCATATTACTTTGGTACTGTGCAACTAATATTATGGCTCTCGGATCCATAATATTTTAAATGTTCTGATAGTCACATAACCTTCAAGCTACTGTTGACATTTTGCACAGTTGGTAACGTTCAACCTGGCCGCAACCCTGGTGTAACTCTGGTGTAACACTGGTTCGGTGGAAACAGGCAAGTCAACCCAACTCTGACCCGACTCTAACCCGATTCTGACCCGGTTTGAACCCTCGGTGGAAACTTAGTCCGTGATCCGTCACAATGATTCGCCACTTCGAATCTCTGGCAAACGGAAAACTCGTATCTCGGGAATGATACGTTTCGCGCGACGACCAATCGAGCGGGTGCAGATCGCGACGAAACTTGTGTGCACGAGGCGACCCTTTGCACGGGTGCTCGATGCGTAACCAATTTCCCGGAATTCGCGCGATGACCAATCGACCGAGTGCTAACGCGACGAATACCGGCTCACTCTTCCCTTCTCGTGAACGGAAAAGCGATATGAGATGTTTCACGCGGCGACCAATCGAGCGGGTGCGGCTCGCGATGAAACTTAACGAACGCCGCGCAATTACTTTCGAGAACACTCCCGATATTATAATTGCCGCGAACGGCCGGCTCAACTTTTCTCTTATTGTTAGAGAGACCGAACAGAAGAGAGCGCGGATCGATCACGATCGTCCTTCGTCCCGATAGGAGACCCTCGACGGGGGTCGTTGAGCTCGCGAAGGACGAATCACCATCGATCCACGATGTAACGCGTTGCGCGGTATACATAAATTAGGAAACGCGTGCGCGGTTTGCAACCGCGAGGTCGGAATAATAGGCGCGACAACCGGGTGATTCCGGGCGAGCTCGGGTCAAGCCCGAGGGTTGTTTGTGCTCGCGCCAGGGCCGTTTGCTGTCGCTACAGCGCCCATTATCCGACTTTATCGAATTTTATCCAATCCTAAACATCCTTGAATATATTTCGTTTGTAAATCGTTTGTGATTGATTGTGAGTCAATTTTTAACGTTTTTGACCAATTAGTCTTTTTGTAATTAACAATTTTCTTTTGGTCGTGATGTCAGCCGACACTTTGGAATAATAAACAGATTTTGTAATACCTGATAACTGTAATTAATAGGAAATCGTTTGTGATTTACGAATATTTTAGTTACGTTTGTGAATTAATAAATTTCATAGTTATTTGCAAAATTAGTTCAGTTAATAATACTTAATAAATGTATTGCGCATGCGCGAAATGTACTCAAGGCTCCTGCGCATAAGGGTGCGTCTCCACGGAAAAAGAAATAGCGGAACGAAACAATAACGGAAAAGCTATGGTGGGAGGTTAGCCAATGAGAGTAATTCCGTCTTAATTCCGTTCCGCTATTTCGTGGCCGGGGTCTCCATGGCAAAAATTTTCCGGAACGGAACAGTAACGGAACGCAATTCCACGCAATTCTACGCCATTGTCGCAAACCGGTGAACATAGTCGCATAACCTGTACGCAACGTGTATTTTGTTATAATCGCTGTTAATTGTGCTTTAAAGACACTGAGAACTGCTGAGAACAGGCTCTCTAAATGATTAGTAAAAAATTCGCCTACAAAAGTATTATAATATTCTACATCTAAAGTATATCTATCAATTAATTCACACGACATGGTAAAGTATTCATTATATATGTATTTTATCTACCAACAAGATGCACGCGTATGTATAACAACTAATATATTTATATATTTTAATTTTTTTGGAACAATATAAGTGTGGGTATTGCAGTTGGATATTAGAACATGACCAACTTGAACAGCATTCTTGCTTTGCGAACAATCTACATTCATTAGTGATGGATAATGAAAGAAGACTTTTCATAACAGGTAATAAAAATTTCTAAAATTATATTGTTAACTTCTTTAAAAGCAGCAATTAACAATGAACAAACATCTACACCAGGTGCAAATATAAATGATTTGGATGATGTGCAATCAACTTCAGGCTCGTCTTCAACATCCGCAACATCAAAAAGTATAATTTTTGTTTGTTATTTTATTTACATGAATTATGTTTAAATAAATATTGAAATACTAATTAATATGTATTGCTTTGTTAACAGAAAGGAAGAAATTCAAAAGTGTAGATAAATTTTACGAAGTTCTTATGCAAGCGCTGAAGGAAAACAAGGAACCAACTCCGATTGATGGATTTCTACTACGTTTATCTGAAGGTTTACGCAGACTTTCGTATGAACAAAGGTCAAAATTAGAAATTGAATTTTTAACAAAACTTTACGAAATTGAAGCGGCAAAAGAGATTTAAGCAAATGATATCATACCTTTGGAGAGTTTTATTCTTGCTACTCTTGGTCTTATTCTTGTTACAATATAAAGGCTCATAGGTACTTGTACAGCTATATTTTGAAATTTTGACGTCAAAGGTAAAAAATTAAACAAATATTTTGCAATACACATCAAAATGAACTATATTTACTGCATACTATCTGTTTTTTTTTTACATAATTTGAATATAATTGTACAAGTATCCAGGAACCTTAATGAATTAGAAAGTAAGTTAATTTTATTTATCTGCGAAATTTTTTGTTTGAAAGATTTTTGTTTTTTTGTTTCAAAAATTATTAAAAGTACTATTTTTTATGATTAAGATGTATTGTGATAAAAGTAAAGAAAAGTGAGATAATTATAAGATAATTATAGAATACGATTATTTTAGTTTATAAAAAAAGTAGTACATAAGCAGTAAAATTTTGCAGAGAAGTCTCAAGACGTTTTAAAAGTACTAAAAAGTATTAGAAAATATTAGATTATAAGAGTTTCATATAAAGAGATGTTTGTGTGTGTGAAACACAGATTTCTAAAAGTGTTACAAGTATTTAACTAACATCGAGAAAAGTCTGTTTATAAGATTAAAGGATTGTTTATACATGTTATACATATAAGACTGTTTGTGTATATAAAATATGTATGAGTAAATGATAAAGGACCAATGTTTATTTTTCAAATAAAATTGTATTTAATAATCACGTGTATAAGCTTTTGTCCACTGTTGTTTTATAGCTCCAGATGTAGAAAAATATTGCGCAAATTGATCTCTCACAGTACTCCCACGAAATGTATTATTTTCTAAACTTTCAACACTGTGTAATGCTTGACATGAATTTTGATCTTGTACAGGAATATTTGCAGAATATGATCTGTTTTCTATAGGAAGATTTAGATCTTTCATCATCAAGAAATTGTGCAAACAGGCAGTTGCTTGAACAATCAAAATTGCATTATCAACACTTGTTGTAAGAGGCCTTCGAAAAATTCTCCATCTGCCAGTCCAAATACCGAAAGTGCATTCAACAACTTTTGCTTTTCTATAACAATCTCGTAGGTAATTCCACCTCTTTTCCGCTTCACTTGGTGAATATAAGCCTACAACATAAAATGTGTAACCATAATAATGTGCTATAAAAGTGCTTATAGATAAAATGCAAAGATACACAAAATAATTTTACCCTTTAAATGTACACTGACTTCGTTCCACAAGCGATCTTTTTGTTTTCTTCCTCTTTGTTTTACCGGCAAACTACTGTCGTACAACGCGGGTCTGTTTTTTACAGCTGAGATGAGTTCCTCATCCAGCCTATCTTTATCTTGCACATTGTCTTCGTTATTTTCGTTAAGGTCCTCATCCAGCCTATCTTTATCTTGTACATTGTCTTCGTTATCTTCGTTAAGGTCCTCATCCAGCCTATCTTTATCTTGTACATTGTCTTCGTTAGTTTCGTTGAAGTTCTCATCCAGCCAATATTCATCTTGCACATTCTCTTCGTTGCTTCCGTTAGCCTCGTTTTCTGCAATAACAATTTATTAGTACAGTAATTGAAACAATTTATTAACAATATAATTTTACAAATTTTTATTACCTGTTATGAAAAGTCTTCTTTCATTATCCATCACTAATGAATGTACATTGTTCGCAAAGCAAGAATGCTGTTCAAGTTGGTCATGTTCTAATATTCAACTGCAATATCCACACTTACATTGTTCCTAAAAAATTAAAATATATAAATATATTAGTTGTTATACATACGCGTGCATCTTGTTGGTAGATAAAATACATATATAATGAATACTTTACCATGTCGTGTGAATTAATTGATTGATATACTTTAGATGTAGAATATTATAATACTTTTGTAGGCAAATTTTTTACTAAACATTTAGAGAGCCTGTTCTCAGCAGTTCTCAGTGTCTTTAAAGCACAATTAACAGCGATTATAACAAACTACACGTTGCGTACAGGTTATGCGACTATGTTTACCGGTTTGCGACAATAGCGAAGAATTGCGTGGTATTGCGTTTCGTTACTGTTCCGTTCCGGAAAATTTTTGCCATGGAGACCCCGGCCACGAAATAGCGGAACGTAATTAAGGCCGGTATTCATAGACGGATCTTATTTCAAGACCGTCTTAAGTAATATCTTAAGACGCTAATACGGCTCTGTGATTGGTTTATGACATCTCAAGGTTGTACTTAAGACGTTCTTAAATATAAGAATCGACTATGAATACCGGCCTAAGACGGAATTACTCTCAGGCCGGTATTCATAGTCGGTTCTTATATTTAAGACTGTCTTAAGTTCAATCTTAAGATGTCATAAACCAATCACAGAGCCGTATTAGCGTCTTAAGACATTACTTAAGACGGTCTTAAAATAAGATCCGACTATGAATACCGGCCTCATTGGCTAACCTCCCACCATAGCTTTTCCGTTATTGTTCCGTTCCGCTATTTCTTTCTCCGTGGAGACGGACCCTAAAGAGCGCGTAGACGCCGCTGCCAATACGGAGAGGGAATGTAAACTAAAGGGCTCTACACACACATTTCGTAACAGTAACAGTAAAGCCCCTTGCACAATGCTAGGCAACAGGCAATAGGAACAAGGAACAGAAATCAGAAACCTTGTATTTATGCAGAATAGACGATAACACAGGCAATAGACAGAATTTCCGTCACGTTGGAAATTCTTTGCCTATTGCCTGTTGCCAACCAATCATATCGTTCGAATTTTTTAGGTTTGTATTGACGAATTTGAGGTTATTTCCTGTTGCTATTGCCTGTTGCCCAGCATTGTGCAAGGGCCTTAACAGTAAACAGTAACAGTAACAGTAACAGTAAGGTTTCGACCAATCGCGTTGCCCAATTCGGCCGTTCGTAACCGTAACCGGCCGAATCGAGAAACCGCGATTGGTTGAAACCTTACTGTTACGGAAATGTGTATGTGTGGAGCCCTTTACCTACGGAACCTACCATTGCCGGCCACGTACTCACGTAGTGTCGTAGTATGTGTACAATGTATGTACATACATACGTACATACGTACATACATTCGGTACAATCAGTGTCATCCGTCATCGGTGTCATATGTTGGCACTGTCCAAATACCTAATAGGTAACGTGAACACGTACGTTTCGAGGCGGGCTTGATGCGGTTTTAAAAAAAATGGCCCTTACTAACAAACATACCAAACTATTTGTATGCGCGATCGGCATATTTGTGTGCTATTTCTACTTCGGTATGTTGCAAGAGAAAATCACGCGTGGACAGTACGGCGATGGGGAGAATCGGGAAAAATTCACTTATATGTTTGCACTGGTCTTCGTTCAGTGTCTGGTGAATTACATATTCGCCAAAACGAGTCTGCTGACGGTGATGAAGCAAGGCGAGGACACTACATCAACTCTGTATTATTCGCTGTCCGCCCTGACGTATTTTCTTGCTATGGTGTGCAGTAACATGGCTTTGCAGTTTGTCAGTTATCCGACGCAGGTGATCGGCAAAGCCGGCAAGCCTATACCTGTTATGATACTCGGTGTATTACTAGGAAAAAAGGTATAGGTATAACTTAATAGGTCTATATTTCGCGAGACAGTTCTTTGTGCTGTGTGCATTGAAAATTTTTTCCTTTACTGATCATATTTTTTTTGCAGGTATATCCAATTAGAAAGTACATATTCATCTTTTTAATCGTCATCGGAGTTGCATTGTTTATGTATAAGGACGGTAATGTCTCTAAAAAGCAAGCAGAGTCACAAGTATCAGTTGGAGAATTGTTATTAGTGTTATCATTAACAATGGATGGGTTAACAAGTGCGGTACAGGAACGAATGAGGGCAGAGCACAATTCAAAGTCAGGTCACATGATGCTTAATATGAATCTCTGGTCCGTTATCTTTAGTAGCACAGTAATTCTTATCTCTGGAGAACTTTTTGACTTTGTTTATTTCCTCCAAAGATATCCTTCCACCATATGGCATATAATGACATTTTCTATAGCTGGGGCCTTTGGGCAATATTTTATATTTCTTACGGTAGCTGAATTCGGTCCATTGCCATGTTCAATTATAACCACTACTAGGAAATTTTTTACCGTTTTAGGCTCTATATTAATTTTCGGCAATAATCTTTATCCTAGGCAATGGATAAGTACATTTATAGTATTTTTAGGTTTATTTCTAGATGCTATGTATGGTAAAGATAAAAGTAAGAAGAATACTGTAAAATAGAATGTGATAATTATCTCAGCATTTACTCGGACGACAGACATACTTTTTTTAAGTATATACTTCCAGCATTTAAGTCATTATATCGCCTCAACAATAATTTATAATTTACTATAAATGTACTAAGGTTCCTAATTATATATAGATATAAATTAAAGATATTAGATTATTATTTTTCCGTTTATATTTTTGCAAATGAAAATAAGCGGGTGTTCTTGAATCAAAGAGGATTGTAAATTCTCATGATTACACAAAGTTAATTCAAGTTAAAAACGAGAGAAATTGAAATATAGCATATGTAAAAATATTTATAATATAATATATTTTGAATAATTCTTAATATTATTAGTTCTATCAACAATATTCTAGGAATCAAGAAACAACTTTAATATCGAGGTGTTTACATTTCTACTAATTAGTAAATGTATTAGTAATTATAATGTAATTTATCATTGAGATTTTTCTAATCTTCCTCATTACATACATATTAAATTATGATATCAGAAACCAAAAATTATATGGATTTTCTTTGTGCTGTATATAAAAATAAATTATTTTTTTTGCATACTAGCATTTTGATAGCATAGATTAATAAAGAATATATGCCGAAGATTTTCTTCTCAATTTATGGAGAAGAGATTAATAAACAATTATAAATTTCAGTCGATTGTGATGAGTTCAGTTTTTGCTATAAATATGATATATGTAGATACATATTTATTTTTTATACAGGGTGTTCTCCTCGTAACAGTCCACATTTTGAATTAGAATAATGATTCATTGCTGCTATTGAAACAACGATTAATATCCACTTCGGAAGAAGACTCGAAAAATACTGATATTATGTGTTTACAATGCGAAAATTGTTCCCAGATAACTTTCAGCGTTTACATTTACATTTTTAGTCAGAACTTATAAGTACTGCTTCAAAATAATGCTGCAAATATCAATAGAAGTGACATTTCTCTGATAGTGTGTTGAATTTGTCTTAAAGTTTCCTGCAACATTATGAAAGAAAAATACCATGGTGCCGGCGTTTAAAAAATTCAAGGGGATATAGAATTTTTTATGAAAAAAAAGTTTTCCAATTTTCTTTTATTGCAAGTTGTACCTAGCTTGCATGAAATAGATGAATGTTCACCTAACAATCTTTTTTTAAACGAATAAGAAACACATTAACTTCGCCAGTGATTATTAACCAAATTGAGAATTTTAATCGACGTAACTGGCAATCACGATATACGCGTTTTTAAGATTTGAAATTTATTATAAACTAATAAATTTTTCAAATCCTTTTCGTGTATTTCCAAGTACACGAATTTCCAACCTACTAAACTGCGTCCCAACTGATTTGTCAGACTTTAAAACACAGTTTCGTTGAAGAATTAAAAATCCCCTACCCCCCTGATTGAAAGAAATTATTATCTTTTTTACACTGTTGGAAGAGTTTCAAAAATCGTACGGGCCGTTACGATAAAGACCCTGTATATAGCGGAATAACTACAAAGGAAAATTTTAGGGATAAAATTAAATTTAAATTATGATTAGAAAAAAAACAAGATTTAAAAATTTTGATTATTTTGCTTCTGAAGTTGTAATTCAATATGACTATAATGAAGAGTCAGGAATTTTAAGATTGGTGCATGCCCTGGGCATCGATCCTGTAATTTGGAACGAAACTTTTCATCTTTCCACTCATTTCTGATTCCACATGAAATTTTTCACGAATCACAAAACATTTGCATATCGATTAAAGAGAAATGTCAAGTTTACGTAAAAGTTTTCATTTTTTATGTTTCCGTTCCTTGATGTTTCCAGGAAATTACATAATCGCTGCCCAGAGGCTAATAAGAAAGAAAGAGATAAGATGAACATTGTAACTATTACGCGCGCGCGCGCGTAACACACGCAACACGCACACGGCGTTTCCAGATATGGGGGTTTTGCAGTGGTGGATTCAGGACAAAAAAAAAACAATGAAAGAAGCTCATATCAACATGTGTTCTATTTGACCTTGTTTACGAGTATAGTCATGTTTGTACTCCAGTAATGCAGGGTATATATATCGATCTCTCTTATACATATATACCCTGCAGTAATGTGGAGCCGCTTAACGTTAGAGATGCTCGAAATGGCCACATTCGGTATGTATTTGTAAACAATGCTCTATATCTCCTCAATATTTCCGACCTTGTTTATTTCACACGTTCTATTTATTGTGTTTACTTACTCACTTCAGGTCGTTCTCTTACTAAAAGCATTTAATAATTTACTTAAGAGAATGTGTGATATCAACAAGGTCGGTAAATATTCAAAAGATATTGAGCACTGTTTACAAATACAAGTCAAGTATGACCATTTCGAGCACCTTCTATGAAAGTAAGCAGCTGTAAATTACTGGACAAAAATGATTATAACTCGGAAACAAGGTCAAATAGGATATGTTTATATGAACTTTTTACATTGTTTTTGCGTATCCACCACTGCAATACTTCTCACAAGTTCTCACATATTTAAAAACATCCTGTAGGTATACATATATGTGTATATTACAAGTGTATCTCAGACTGTACGTAAATGTATATGTGCTTATATATGTGTGTAAAAACTAAAGTTGTATATAACGAAGTAATACAACTGCACAAAGAGATGAGATAAGCAAATCCTTCCATTTGTTAGAAAAATCAAATTACGTTTATAATCTTTATTACTAATTGTAAGAATTCTATAAGGGCTTGTCAACACCATTGGTGCTTTATTTTGTAAAATATTGGTTTATATAAAGTATTTAAACCTTTTGTATATCTATACCTATTTTGATATATAATATAATATATGTGATTATATATATCTCATAAACAGATCTTTTATTTGACAATTTATCAATTAAATCGTATCGCGTTATATGTGAACAATTAAGGAGGTTGTCGCTCTAAGGCTAGTCAATAAACAGTTTATTCTTAAAATTGTGTAAAACGATTAAAATAATAATATCAAAACATTATCTAAATTAGCTAACGTCATTATACATAATCATTGCTATAATTTTGTTATTAAATATTTTAAAAATGATAAAATAAAAGTTATAAGACGATCATTTGATGACACGTTGCCATGTAACCATACACGGCGTCGTCCATTTGTCAAATATTTTTGTTTTTTTCCATCGAAAAATATAAATTTCTCTCAAATTGTATGGTCAATTTAGATGAAACATTACCAGAACGAACTTAAATGTTTACTTTGTAATTGTAACGATTTTTTTTCTGTCTTGTATGCAATTGTCTCAAATTAAGAGAAAATATCTACGAAGTAAGCCTTTGCATGGATCTGTAATGTAAAATTCTATATATTTAAAATTAAATATCTTCAAAACGGAACGGTAAAAGTCAATGAAATTTTTTCTACATATTGTTGATATATAACTAACTTTCGTATTATGTATGTATTATAGACTTGTCTTATATCTCTTCAAACGCTCCAACCTCCTTATTTTATTAAATAAACATTTAAGTAAAATATATTTGTTTTCCATTATTTAAAATATAAAAGTGACAATTAATCTTAAGAACATATATTATTTTACAAGAAATAACGCAGTGCGTAAAATATTGCCAATAGTCCGATACTCATCTTAATTAGAGACCTAGATAATCAGAGATGCGACATTGAACCTCATGGCCTGATTGGCTGCCTAATCACGTGGTTATAACGCCATTTTGCTTCCCTATAATTGCATTTTATTAACAATCAGTGGTACGTATAATGCACATTTGTATAATGTTAATGGCAATTTATTGGTGAAAACAATAATAGAAAAATATCTACAGTGATTTTATTTAGGAAACACTTACTCTTTCCCCCTTCTTCTCCTTGCAACTTAACCTCACTCTGTCAATTTCTCTCACTTTATGGCTGTATTCGGAGAGCGCGCTATTAGCGCTATTTGCTTGTTCTATCCTTGTTTTACACCTGGTGAGCAATAAAGATAGAATGACGCTGTTAGCGCTAATAGCGTCTCCCCGAACGCGCCCTATATGTATTTATAATAGAAGCAACATGGCGGATAATCGGGATAATCGCGATTAGATTGCGATAGCTCGATATATCTAACCTGACCTGACCGTCAATGTCGCATCTCTGATTATCTAGGACTCTAATCTTAATATGGTATATATGTATAGGTACGAAATATATAAGTATCTCGGTAAATTGGTAATTAAGTTACCGATTTCAGAGAAGAAATTTGAATTAAATTTCATCTGCAGTGTACGTAATGTACATTATTCTAAACAGAGAAAGTACAATTAAAATATTTAAACGACCAATTAAACTAAAAAAATCCTAGATAAACGAATAAGGTGTAAAAAAATTGGGTAATTATACAGAATAACTAACACAGCTCGGATTACTTTGACCTTGACATATGTTGTCAAGGTCATGATTCTGAGTAACTTTTCCTTATAACTTAATCGGCGGTCGCTACTTATTAAAAAGTTATTAACAAATAAAGCTTGACAAATACAGCACTTATTTTGAATCGCTTGACTTTCGATGATGAATATGCGTAGTGACGTGGTGTACACACACACACACACACACACACACACGCGCGCGCGCGCGCGCGCGCGCGCGGGGGGGTGCAAGGGGGGCCTTCGCCCCCCTCCCGCACCCCTTCCGCCGGTAGGCAGAGTGAACCTCGCTTTACATTCTTTACAACTTACAAAGGGTGCGTTCCACTTAACGCTCGCAACGATCGCATCGCCCCCTAAGCCGTTCCATTTAACGCTTGCGAGCGTTCAGGGCTCGCCATAGTGAGCAACTTCAGATCGTTCAAATAACGCTCTCAACGCTCGCACTAGAGGTGGGTCGGCGTGAGCGTTTGATGCTTGACCAATTGCGAGCTCTCGTTTGGCCGTAATATTTTCAAATATCTGTGCGGAAGTGTACTTCGTTTGTTACGTAAAAAAGTTGTGGAAGAATAATGGCTAAAATATGCTCATATGTTGTCCTCTGCATTCTGAAAACCAGTCATACAGGCATATAGAGTTTATTTCTAACAGTTATAATAATTACAAATTAAATAAATACATAGTAGTATAAA
Organism: Harpagoxenus sublaevis; assembly: GCA_030770355.1. NCBI lineage: Eukaryota > Metazoa > Arthropoda > Insecta > Hymenoptera > Formicidae > Harpagoxenus > Harpagoxenus sublaevis. The sequence continues at coordinate 26,068 of JASTWR010000830.1, forward strand.
TATTTTGACGGATTGTTTATGTTTACATCTAAAATTATTTTATACATTGTTTATATTTAATTCTTAAAAAAACTAACCTAAAGTAACTCTTAAACTCATAATTAGAATACCGGGCAATAACATGTGTGTAGTTTATAATACGAGGACGCATAATACGTTTCTTCTTTTCTAACAATCTCCATTCTTCTTCTGAGCTTGATTCAGTCTCTGAGTCGCTTTCCATCACTATTTGTATACAGGACGCCACAATATCCGCCATGTTTATACCCACAACGCTCTATTAACTCGTTCCACTTGCCTGTCACATAGACTAAGTTTCCACCGAGGGTTCGAACCGGGTCAGAATCGGGTTAAAGTCGGGTCAGAGTTGGGTTGACTTGCCTGTTTCCACCGAACCAGTGTTACATCAGAGTTACACCAGGGTTGCGGCCAGGTTGAACGTTACCAACTGTGCAAAATGTCGACAGTAGCTTGAAGGTTATGTGACTATTAGAACATTTAAAATATTATGGATCCGAGAGACATAATATTAGTTGCACAGTACCAAAGTAATATGCATAAATTATTTCTCATATTACAAACTCGACAGTATGAAGTAAAACGTCTTCTGGGAAACTTATGTGTAATTGTAAACTCATTTATCAAATTGGCAACACTATCGTAACGCTAAGGCTGCGTTTGGGGAGCGCGCTTTTAGCGCTTTTACATCATTCTATCCTTGTTTTACGTATAATGAATAATAAAGATAGAATGATACAATAGCCCTGAAAGCGTGCTCCGCGAATGCAGCCTAACTCAACTCTTGTCGTTTCCATCGAACCTCATTTAGACCCTACCTTAAAATTTTGTTGGGTAGAGTTTACGTTCGAGTTTGGTGTTTCCACCGCAAGAGCGCTCACTCCAACTCGATTCTGACCCGACTCTGACCCAGTACGAACCCTCGGTGGAAACTTACTCATACATGCTAGTGGAACGAGTGTTCGCAACGTTACGGGCGCGATCGTTGCGAGCGTTAAGTGGAACGCACCCAAAGTACATGCTAAGTTGTAAAGCGAGGTCCACCGGCCATCCTGCCTACCGGCGTAGGGGGTGCGGGAGGGAGGGCCGGAGGCCCCCCTTGCACCCCCCGAGTGTGCGTGCGTGCGTGCGTGCGTGCGTGCGTGCGTGCGTGCGTGCGTGCGTGCGTGCGTGCGTGCGTGCGTGCGTGCGTGCGTGCGTGCGTGCGTGCGTGCGTGCGTGCGTGCGTGCGTGCGTGCGTGCGTGCGTGCGTGCGTGCGTGCGTGCGTGCGTGCGTGCGTGCGTGCGTGCGTGCGTGCGTGCGTGCGTGCGTGCGTGCGTGCGTGCGTGCGTGCGTGCGTGCGTGCGTGCGTGCGTGCGTGCGTGCGTGCGTGCGTGCGTGCGTGCGTGCGTGCGTGCGTGCGTGCGTGCGTGCGTGCGTGCGTGCGTGCGTGCGTGCGTGCGTGCGTGCGTGCGTGCGTGCGTGCGTGCGTGCGTGCGTGCGTGCGTGCGTGCGTGCGTGCGTGCGTGCGTGCGTGCGTGCGTGCGTGCGTGCGTGCGTGCGTGCGTGCGTGCGTGCGTGCGTGCGTGCGTGCGTGCGTGCGTGCGTGCGTGCGTGCGTGCGTGCGTGCGTGCGTGCGTGCGTGCGTGCGTGCGTGCGTGCGTGCGTGCGTGCGTGCGTGCGTGCGTGCGTGCGTGCGTGCGTGCGTGCGTGCGTGCGTGCGTGCGTGCGTGCGTGCGTGCGTGCGTGCGTGCGTGCGTGCGTGCGTGCGTGCGTGCGTGCGTGCGTGCGTGCGTGCGTGCGTGCGTGCGTGCGTGCGTGCGTGCGTGCGTGCGTGCGTGCGTGCGTGCGTGCGTGCGTGCGTGCGTGCGTGCGTGCGTGCGTGCGTGCGTGCGTGCGTGCGTGCGTGCGTGCGTGCGTGCGTGCGTGCGTGCGTGCGTGCGTGCGTGCGTGCGTGCGTGCGTGCGTGCGTGCGTGCGTGCGTGCGTGCGTGCGTGCGTGCGTGCGTGCGTGCGTGCGTGCGTGCGTGCGTGCGTGCGTGCGTGCGTGCGTGCGTGCGTGCGTGCGTGCGTGCGTGCGTGCGTGCGTGCGTGCGTGCGTGCGTGCGTGCGTGCGTGCGTGCGTGCGTGCGTGCGTGCGTGCGTGCGTGCGTGCGTGCGTGCGTGCGTGCGTGCGTGCGTGCGTGCGTGCGTGCGTGCGTGCGTGCGTGCGTGCGTGCGTGCGTGCGTGCGTGCGTGCGTGCGTGCGTGCGTGCGTGCGTGCGTGCGTGCGTGCGTGCGTGCGTGCGTGCGTGCGTGCGTGCGTGCGTGCGTGCGTGCGTGCGTGCGTGCGTGCGTGCGTGCGTGCGTGCGTGCGTGCGTGCGTGCGTGCGTGCGTGCGTGCGTGCGTGCGTGCGTGCGTGCGTGCGTGCGTGCGTGCGTGCGTGCGTGCGTGCGTGCGTGCGTGCGTGCGTGCGTGCGTGCGTGCGTGCGTGCGTGCGTGCGTGCGTGCGTGCGTGCGTGCGTGCGTGCGTGCGTGCGTGCGTGCGTGCGTGCGTGCGTGCGTGCGTGCGTGCGTGCGTGCGTGCGTGCGTGCGTGCGTGCGTGCGTGCGTGCGTGCGTGCGTGCGTGCGTGCGTGCGTGCGTGCGTGCGTGCGTGCGTGCGTGCGTGCGTGCGTGCGTGCGTGCGTGCGTGCGTGCGTGCGTGCGTGCGTGCGTGCGTGCGTGCGTGCGTGCGTGCGTGCGTGCGTGCGTGCGTGCGTGCGTGCGTGCGTGCGTGCGTGCGTGCGTGCGTGCGTGCGTGCGTGCGTGCGTGCGTGCGTGCGTGCGTGCGTGCGTGCGTGCGTGCGTGCGTGTGTGTGTGTGTGTGTGTGTGTGTGTGTGTACACCATGTGGCTGCGACATATTCATCATCGAAAGTCAAGTGAGGTAAATGTGCAGAATAGTAGCCTCTTCACCGATTTCGTTGAACTTAGGCTTAATCGACGCGTTTTTGCACAAAACGACCGAATCTGGCAGAAAAAAGTGTCGCTCTGCCCCGCGAAGCGAGATATTAACAGTTAAAGTTGACGACTATCAGGTTATGAGACCTGTCACAAGATGTAGCGACTTTATGTAGGTTAGTGACGCGCTTTAAAAGTATTTAACTGTTTAAAGCGCGTCACTAACCTATATACGACTATTCATCGTACATATAAATATGTACTTTTTATATACCAACTGTTCTCTGCTTTAACAAATTATTTCAAAATAACTACTGTATTTGTCAAACTTTATTTGTTAATAACTTTTTAATAAGTAGCGACCGCCGATTATGTTATAAGGAAAAGTTACTCAGAATCATGTCTTTGACAACATATGTCAAGGTCAAAGTAATCCGAGCTGTGTTAGTTATTCTGTATAATTACAGAAAATTGAAAAAGAAGAGAGGAAGGAAGATGAGCGTTTTGAGAATACGGAAAACACGCAGTTGAAAAAAGAACAGGCTATGAACAAAAACTCGGTCGGTGTCGCGACATATTACGCCATATAGACGTCGATTGGGATGGCTTTCGGTGGAAAATAGAAGGTTATATTTTCTTGGCTGTCAGATGTATCGCATCCTTTTTCTACACTCTCCATCATACCTGAGCGAGCTCTTCACCTTTCTAGACCCATCTCTGAGAAGATCTGATCGCCTTGTTACCTCATCACAATCATTTCATATTCCGTCTTGCAGAACTACTATGTACATGCACTCCTTTCGCCTTTCTTCAATACGTTTTTGGCATACTCTTCCTAGCAGTATAACATCAGCAGCTACTCTTGCATCCTTTAAAGACCTTCTCCGCTTGTTCTTACTTGCATCTGAATCTAATTGATACTCTTAGCTATCTTGTGTGATTCTTATTGTGCAATGTTACCGTCGTCTAGTCAGACTTCTAGTCTGCTACGTTATATGTATATTACTTAGTTTAAGTTTAAGTTAACCTGCGCATATTAATAAGTTTCCTTGCTTTAGTTTAGGTCGGTTGCGGATTATTGCTTAGTTCTTGAGCTTCATTGTTCTTGCTTTTTCTTTAGTGTATTTATTAGTTTTAAGTTTAACATTAGTATGCAACATATATGTAACTTTTCTTTCTTTCTACTACTCGGCTACTATTATGTTACATTCTATGTCTCTTACTATATGTATTTTTGCCCTTTAGCCTTGGCTTGGGCATAATAAATTTAATCAATCAATCAATCTCTCTCTCTCTCTCTCTCTCTCTCTCTCTCTCTCTCTCTCTCTCTCTCTCTCTCTCTCTCTCTCTCTCTCTCTCTTTCTCTCTCTCTCTCTATCTCTATCTCTATCTCTATCTCTATCTCTATCTCTATCTCTATCTCTATCTCTATCTCTATCTCTATCTCTATCTCTCTCTCGGTGAGTACCGCATGCTGCTCTGCTTCTTTGCTCCTGCTTTTTGAGAACTCTGTTGCTGCCGTGGGCTGCCTTCGGGCTGTTTTGTTGCAGGTCTGGGCAAGTCTCTCGTTGCTTGTTGAGATGCATATTTAATCTTTCTATCCTTGCAACGGCAGTGCCTGATATCTTTGAGGAAAGAGATTATTATTCTAACCTCACTTTCGCCTGATCTTTGGATACCTGTGCATGAGTTACCATCCTAATCGTGCATGTGGTGACAACTGTGGGCCTTGAGACATACTACCATCCGTTACCCACCGGACTGCTGTACATACTGGTTCTTCTCTCAGCTGGTGTCAGTGGATAATTATGCAGCGTGCGTGCACCAAGTGTAAGAAGTCTATCGCGAAGGAGTCTGCCGAGTGCGAGTGTAAAAAACTTTTTCATCTTGGTTGTGCCCTTGCATATGCTGCGACAAAATATGCGGAGAGTTGCTGCAAGTCGCTGGCTGCTTCACTGGTCGTACATCCGACGCCTAGTGAGGTGAATGCCGAGTTGTCTGTTACCCTTCCTGCCATGGCTTCTCCTACTGCTCTGGGCGCTGAGGTTGTTGCTCCTTCTGGAGCTCAATCCCAGTCTACCAATGCACTTCTGCAGCAGATTCTATCCAGATTTGATGAATCCGACAGGAAGGTTACAGCCAGGTTTGACAGATCTGACAAGAAGATTTCAGATTTCATTAAACATCAGGAGACAGTTAATGCCAATTTTGCGCGAAAACTCGACCAAATACCGGAACTTTTGAGAATTGTTTCTAGCCATGGTGAAAGGATTGCAGCGCTGGAAGCTCGCGGCACGCATTCGTTGAACTCTCAATATTCTGACTGTCGGTTCTCTGCTGCATCGCGAGTCGCGCGAACCTCAGAGATAATTATTTCTGGCATCCCTAATTCATTATCTGTCACATCCAGCGAACTCGTCACCGGTGTTTTTCGCGCGCTTGGCGTATCCCAACTTGATGTGCTTGAGACTCGCGATGTGGGGAGGAGTGATGCGTCGGTTGTGCGTGATGTGGCGCCTGCCTCAGATCCTCTTGCTAGCACTGCTGGCCGAAGGTCAGTTATAGTCGTACTCAAGTCGCGTGAGATTTGTGATTATATACTTAGAGTCATGCGCCGTAAACGTCGACTTATTATCAACGAGGTTTTCTCAAGTGATGTCCCTGGACACATATATGTAAATGAACTCCTTCCTACTGACACTTATAAATTGTTGCGCCAAACGCGAGTTAGGGCCAAGCAGTTACTTTACAACAATGTATGGTGCACGAACGGAATGATTTTTGTCCGGAAGGTGCATGGCAAGCCTCCCATATTGATTACTTCTAAGGCTGATTTAGCAGGGCTTCAATGACCCTCGGCTGATGCTGGCTATGTTCCTTCTGCTTCCATGACCTGGCCTACTTCTACATATGCACATGCGAGCCTCTCCTTTTCACCACGATGAAATATTTAATGATTCATAAGCTTCTTCACACACTTTATGTTCAACATTATAATCGTTTTATGCTTAAGTAAGTTCTACATAGGTCTACTTTACGTGGTTATACTTGTTCTTTTGTTTGAGAGAGCACAATAACTGAATTTCGTTGATTTTCAATTCTTCAGCGGTATTTCAGATAATTTTACATTTTTCAACGAAATTTTGGTTATATGACGCAATATTACTATATTAGTTATGTATATTCAAACGTCTTTCACTCGAATTATTTTGTCTTATGATAAGTCGTGAAGCATTGGCTAAAGTGGAAATAGTATTACCTTTTGCTTAATTGTCATTATTATTTTCATTGTTTCCACTTTTGCTTTCTGCTCTATTGTTGTTATCACACTGCGTCTTGTATCTTTAAGTTTAAACATATTCTAACTTCTGTCTTTAGTACTTCGCTCTTGCTTATTTCATATATATCTTTGTATAATTCATTATTTGCCTAAAGTCTTGACTATGGCATAATAAAAATCAATCAATCAATCAATCTATCTATCTCTCTCTATCTCTCTCTATCTCTCTATCTCTCTCTATCTCTCTCTATCTTTCTATCTCTCTATCTCTCTCTGGATCGGTGAGTACCGCATGTCGCACTGTTTCCTTGCTCCGGCTTTTTGTGAATATTATCGCTGCCGTAAGCTGCCTACGGGCTGTTTTGTTCTAGGCTTGAGCTGGTCTTTAGTTGCTCGTAAGGATTGATATTAAGTCTTTCCATTCGGGTGACTCAATAGCCCAAAATTTTCCGGAAAAGCTGGCACTATTTTCTAACCTCAAACTTGCCGGAGCCTGGTGTGAATTATATCTTCTTCTTGCATCTTTTCGTGCATGTGGCGACACCTGCGGGCTTGGAGTTGCACTATCTTCTGTTATCCACCGAACAACCGCTTTGCATTTGGTTCTTCTCCTTGCTGCTGTCACCAAATCAACTATGCTGGGTACAAGCATCAAGTGTACTAGGTGTAAGAAGCCGATTGCGATCGTGACTGTTGAGTGTAAGTGCGGGAAAACTTTTCATCCTGGTTGCGTCAAGCCATTTTCCGTAACAAAATACGCGGACCATTGCTGTAAAGAGCTGGCTGCTTCGCAGCCTCCGGTGCCGGGCGCGGATGGTGCAGACGGTGTTGTTCCTGGCGTGTCGTCTGCTACTTCTCTGGCTCCTCCCCTTACACCGGGTGTTGAATGCACCGAGCAGTTCGACTTCACCAACACTACCAGCCAGACTGACGTTACAACAAACACGCTTTTATGCCAACTGATTAAGCAGTTGAAGGCATCAGAGGCACGATTCTCCGCTTTTATCGAGGTGTCGGATTCACGATTCTCAGCATCGGAGGCACGATTCTCGGCTTTTATTGAAGACCAGCGGCGTATGAGCAATGTAATCAACGAAAAACTTAACCAATTAAACGTGATTGCACAAAGCGTCGATCGCAATAGTCAGCGTATTACCGAGTTAGAGCAGCAGTGTGCTGCTCTCGCGAGTGAGGTGCGCGATTTAAGGAGTGACTCGAGTTGTCCTCATCCTGTCTTGCAGCCTACCGCGTCTCGAGTCCTGCGAACATCGGACATTATTATTTCTGGGATACCATGTTTTTTGACTGACACATCTGAACAGCTCGTTACCAGTGTTTTTCGCGCGCTGGGTTTACCACAGCTTGCTTCCGATGTTCTTGAGACTCGTGACGTGGGGGGTAGTGTCGTGTCTGCGAAGTCTGCGACGCACGGTGTGGCGCCTAGCACTGATTCTGCCTCCGATCGTCCTGTCTCTGCTGTCAGACGGCGATCTATAATCGTTGTACTTAAGTCGCGGCAGATTCGTGACTACATTCTCAGTGCTATGCGCCGTAAACGTCGACTGTCTGTCAACGATGTTTTCTCTAAAGATGTCCCCGGCCATATTTATATTAACGAACTGCTTCCTACGGATATTTACAAATTGTTGCGCCGGACTCGAGTAAGGGCCAAGCAGTTATCTTTCAAACATGTATGGTGTATGAACGGAATGATTTTTGTCCGCAAGGCACATGGTCAGTCTCCCATATTGATTACTTCTGAGGCTGATTTAGGGGGGTTTCAATGACCTTAGGCTGATGCTGGCTGTGTTCCTTCTGTTTCTGTGACCTGGCTTTACTTATATATTTCCCACGATCTTGTTGACTCTGACATTTGTGATGGCACATGCATGCCGCTCTTATTCACCACTACATGTAATATGATGTTCATGCTTTTTCACTTTGCGTTTAGCGTGACGATCGCTTTAGGTTTAATGAAAGTTCCACATACGCACATGCGAGTCACTCTTTTTCACCACGACGAAATATTTAATTATTTATAAGCTTTTTCACTTTATGTTCAACATTATAATCGTTTTATGCTTAAGTAAGTTCTATATTAGTCTCGTTACGTGGTTACACTTGTTCTTTTGTTTGAGAGAGCATAATAACTGAATTTCGTTGACTCATAATTCTTCAGCAGTATTTCAGATAATTTTACATTTTTCAACGAAATTTTTTTTTATATGACGCAATATTACTATATTAGTTATGTATATTCAAACGTCTTTCACTCGAATTATTTTGTCTTATGATAAGTCGTGAAGCATTGGCTAAAGTGGAAATAATATTACCTTTTGCTTAATTGTCATTATTATCTTCATTGTTTCCACTTTTGCTTTCTGCTCTATTGTTGTTATCACACTGCGTCTTGTATCTTTAAGTTTAAACATATTCTAACTTCTGTCTTTAGTACTTCGCTCTTGCTTATTTCATATATATCTTTGTATAATTCACTATTTGCCTAAAGTCTTGACTATGGCATAATAAAAATCAATCAATCAATCAATCAATCAATCAATCTCTCTCTCTCTCTCTCTCTCTCTCTCTCTCTCTCTCTCTCTCTCTCTCTCTCTCTACACTGGTGAGTACTGCATGTCATGCTGTTTCCTTGCTCCTGCTTTCTTTGAGTTCTCTCGCTGCCGTGAACTGCCTTCAGGCCGTCTTGTTGCAGGTTTGAGCAAGTTTCCTGTTGCTTGGCAGAATTTATATTTTATCCTTCTGTCTTCGCAACTGCCTGGCTGGATATCTTGAGTGAAAATCTTCTGGTTCTAACCTCACTTTTGCTTGGATTGCTGTTTGGATTGCTGTCGCTTGTGCATGGGTTGCCTGAGTTCGCGCGTGTGGCGACATCTGTGAGCCTTGCGGGGTACCACCATCTGTTACCTACCGGTCCACCGTGCCTCCTGGTTCTGCTCTCTGCTGCTATTAGCCGATCGACCATGCAGCGCGAGTGCGTCAGGTGCAAGAAGTTGGTTGCAACTGAGTCTGCTGTGTGTGAGTGCAGCAAACTCTTCCATCCTGGTTGCGTTAAGGCGTACTTTTATTACAAGTATGCGGGCCCGTGCTGCAAGGATTTGGCGGTTTCGCTGTTTCCTGAGTTGCGTGGCGACGGCGTCGAGTTGATCACGCCATCGGCTACCTCATCTGCTGCCCCTCTTACACCGGGGATTGAGTGTACGGAGCTGTCAGATTTCACCAGTGCGGCTCCTGCTGGTGTCAGTGTACTACCACAATCAGTGACTGATGACGCAACGAATGTGCTTTTGCGTCAGCTTATGGAGCAGATGAAGTTGTCCGACGCCCGATCCGAGGCGCGATTTTCCGCTTTTGAAGCGCGATTTTCCGCTTTAGATGACAAACTCGATCAACTAAATAGCTTAGCTAATAGTGTCGACCGCAACAGTCAGCGTATTGCGGAGTTGGAGCAGCAGTGTGCTGCTCTTGCGAAAGAGGTACGCGATCTGAAGGGTGATCGGGGGGGCTCTCATTCCGCTCCACCGACTCAAGCTGATTGCGGGAATAAGCTTATTATATCGGGCGTGCCTGCTGCGATGACTATTACCCCTTCGGCATGTGTCCGTAATGTGTTCAAGTCTCTCGATGTCACTGATCTGTCTTGCCACATTCTTGACGTCAGGCTCGTTATTCGTAGGCCTCTACCAGTGGCAGCTCGTGACAGACCCTTACCGGTCACCTCTTCAAACTCATATATCGTTACCTTAGCCTCGGGTGCGGTTCGCGATATAGTTATTGCTAAAAAACGAGCACGGCGTACGCTTAAGCAGAGCGAGGTCTGTGATGGCGGCTCTGATCGGAGTGTGTACGTGAATGAATTCTTACCCAAGGAACAATATGATTTACTGCAACAAACTAAGCGTGTTGTCAAAGAAAGGTCTTATCGGTATGTCTGGGTGAAGTACGGTTCTATTCGTGTTAGACACTCGGACGGTGAGCCTGCGATTCAGATTAATTCCAGTGCTGACCTTGATAAGCTCGTTTGACGTGCACGTTCCGATCGGCGGTTGTTGTCTGACCAATTATTGTCTTCCGCTATACTTTGTAAATCTGTCTTGTCTACTCAATTTCGTGTAGCACAGTTTAACGCAAACTCCCTATTGGGACATATTGATCTAATCAGATTACGTTTTGCCGCTGACTCATTTCACGTTATCTCGGTATCCGAGACATGGCTGCATTTGGCTGTTTCTGATGCTTTGGTAGCTTTAGATGGCTATTTTTTAATTCGAAATGATCGAGTGGGTAGACGGGGCGGAGGAGTTGCCTGCTTTGTTCATAATTCATTGAAGGTCGCAGTTATCGCTTCTTCTGCGGGAGTTGATATTAACTCTCCAGAATATCTTATTATTGAAATCCGCTTGCCTAATAATGAGACAGTGTTATTCGCGTCTGTTTACAGAAGACCGAAGGGTCACCTCTTTCACGAATTCGTCGAAACACTCACGAGTGTTTCACATCTGTATAAAAACATAGTCATCGGCGGTGACCTAAATTGCGACCTTCTTTCGAATAATTTCGAGGCTAATTATCTGCGAGAACTTATGTCGGGCATATTAATGCATATTGTGCACTCGGATGCTACGCATCACACGTCCACTTCTGACTCATGGTTGGACGTTTTCGCGGTGGACGATGGTGAAAAGGTCCTGAAGTTCACTAAATCTGAGTGCCCGTTTGTGGCTGGTCACGATCTTGTTGAATTGTCGCTGTCGTTTGGTGTAAACTCGGCGATTGAACGAAGTATCTTACGGCGAAGTTATAGTGCCATTGATTGTGATGAATTTCGCGAACACCTTCAGTCTGTCGTCGAGAGCACTGATTTCCTGGCGTCCATTCGAGCGATTACTGACGGTGATCATGTCAGGCTGGATGGCTGGACTGACGTCGCCGGTGTCGATGGGCTTAGTGCGGTGCTGTCCGATGCCTTGCTTGGAACACTTGATGTGTTTGCTCCTGAGCGCGTATTTGTGGTCAGGAAGCCCCCTGTGCGATGGCTTACGGCCGAGCTTAAGACCAGGCTTCGTACTCGTGATCGGCTATATAAGTAGGCAAAACGTTCCAACAGCTTACTTGGTTATGCCACCTACAGACTTTTTCGTAACCGGCTTAATTCTGATATAAAGCGTGCCAAGAGTGAGTTTCAATTTGACTCTCTTAAAAATATCATGGATCCTGCTAAACTTTGGAGAGAACTGGCTCGTTTAGGCCTTGTAAAATCTACCTTGGTTTCTCCTCTACGGTTTTTTCAGCCTGATCTATTAAATTCATATTATGTTTCAGTCTTTAACGCTCATTTGCCTTGCTTATATGCTGACTTTATTTCCGCCACTGCTCCGGTTATTCGTCCGTCTCAGCGTCCAGAGTTTGTTTTCTCCGCCATAACACCTGGCATGATTCTTAAGCTTATTTCTGTAGGACCACTTCACTCTTATGCGTCTGGCTCGGATGGAATTCCGCTTTACATTTTGCGTATTGCTTGGCCTACGATTTCATCGTATTTTATTGCTTTATTCAACCGCTCATTAGAAACATCTGTATTTCCATCTCAGTGGAAGCGAGCGCTTATCCGCCCTCTCTCGAAGATTCGGATCCCTCTCTCCCCGTCCGACACGAGACCGATAGCCAATCTGCCTGAACTTTCTAAGTTACTTGAGAAGATCGTCGCCTTACAAATTACTGACTACTTAACTGAACAGGATATCCTAAATCCTAGACAGTCCGCTTATCGACAGGGTCACAATACTCAGTCTGCACTTTTACGTGTTTGCGACGATATTAAAGAGGGGATTGATAATAGACTTATCACAATCATGATCCTCTTTGATTTTAGTAAGGCATTTGACACAGTTCCACATCTGCGCTTGCTCATCAAGCTTAAGGAGATTGGTTTCTCGGACGCTGTCCTTGCTTGGATATTCTCGTACTTAACTGGCCGTTCTCAGGCCGTTGTTGATGATGCTGGTAATCTCTCTGATTGGCTATCTACGTCCTCCGGTGTCCCTCAGGGCTCTGTGCTTGGCCCACTTTTATTCTCTTTATTTATCAACGACATTAGTCGCGTGGTGTCGTATGCACATCATATGATGTTTGCTGATGACATTCAAATTTATCTCTCGTGCTCACCGGCCGACATTCGTCATGGTTTAGATTTAATTTCTAGGGATGCGAATGCTATTTTTGATTATGCCGAGTCTAACGGTCTAAAACTTAATCCTGCCAAATCCAAGGTGCTTATTTATGGCAGTCAAGCATATGTTAAGGACATTGATTGTAGTCTTTTACCGCCTATTATTGTAAACCAGGTCCCTCTTCCTTTTGTGAGTGAAGTGAGAAACTTGGGTGTCGTATTTACGTCTACTCTTTCTTGGAGGAAACACGTTTTGAATGTCTCGCAAAGGGTCCATTATGCACTGCATAAGCTAAAATTCAACAGAAATTCGCTTTCCACCGATTTGAGAACTAAATTAGTGATGACCTTGATCATGCCTCATATAGATTATTGTTGTCTTGTATACCACGGCTTAAGTAGTGAGTTGAACACCAGACTGCAGAGACTAGTAAACTGCTGTATTAGATTTATTTTCGATCTAAGGCGAGATGAGCATATTACGCCATATAGACGTCGATTGGGATGGCTTTCGGTGGAAAATAGAAGGTTATATTTTCTTGGCTGTCAGATGTATCGCATCCTTTTTCTACACTCTCCATCATACCTGAGCGAGCTCTTCACCCTTCTAGACCCATCTCTGAGAAGATCTGATCGCCTTGTTACCTCATCACAATCATTTCATATTCCGTCTTGCAGAACTACTATGTACATGCACTTCTTTCGCCTTTCTTCAATACGTTTTTGGCATACTCTTCCTAGCAGTATAACATCAGCAGCTACTCTTGCATTCTTTAAAGACCTTCTCCGCTTGTTTTTACTTGCATCTGAATCTAATTGATACTCTTAGCTATCTTGTGTGATTCATATTGTGCAATGTTACCGTCGTCTAGTCAGACTTCTAGTCTGCTACGTTATATGTATATTACTTAGTTTAAGTTTAAGTTAACCTGCGCATATTAATAAGTTTCCTTGCTTTAGTTTAGGTCGGTTGCGGATTATTGCTTAGTTTTTGAGCTTCATTGTTCTTGCTTTTTCTTCAGTTTATTTATTAGTTTTAAGTTTAACATTAGTATGCAACATATATGTAACTTTTCTTTCTTTCTACTACTCGGCTACTATTATGTTACATTCTATGTCTCTTACTATATGTATTTTTGCCCTTTAGCCTTGGCTTGGGCATAATAAATTTAATCAATCAATCAATCTCTCTCTCTCTCTCTCTCTCTATATATATATATATATATATATATATATATATATATATATATATATATGTATATATATACAGGGTGAATCTTAATGGATGTACCAACCTTTTACCATGAGAGATGGGTTACCGACTGCAACTGTAATCAACCGAAAGATCCATAGATGACACCTGGTTGGATCGACCGCTCCGATCGACATACAGGGAAGTCAAAAATTGTGCATCAAGTAACGTGTATCGCATTCTATACATACATACTTTTCTATTATATCCAACTCTTTCCATACAGCACAAAAACCTCTTAAAATATTTAAAATATTTTTTAGAAAGTTTAAAATAATTTAAAATAATTCACGCAAATATTTTTAGAATGTTTCTATGTCCGCCAAATCATGTCAAAAGAATATTCTCAAAAATGTTTTAAAAGATTGCATACAAATATATTCAATAATATTTGTAAAAACTTTTAGAAATATTACTTCAAAAAATAAAATGTTCAAATTTCTAAAAGATTTTACAAATATTGTTAAATATATTTTTATGCAATCTTTTAAAAACATTTTTGAAAATATTTTCTTGACAATCTGGCGAACATAGAAACATTCTAAAAATATTTTTTTAAACTATTTTAAAAAATATTTTGTGCTGTATGGATTACGCGTTTTTTTTTTACACAATTGTTTTCTAATAACGAGATTTCTTATTATTGCGCAACGTATCTACCGCATAAAAGAGATATTATTTGTATCTGTGTATCTTTTTTATACGATTTTTAAAAAATAATGATTCTTTAATAAAGTTACTTGGTAGCGATTTTTTTTCACGCTTACGCGGAACACTTTAGCGCGTAAAAAGAGAGTTGGACCTGAAGCGAAAAAAATATAAAAATATTCTACCATTCTTATATTAGAAAATGCATAATTCTACTGCAAGAAATATTCTGCTGTATAGTACTTTATGGATATAAAATAATAACTTAAAAAATTAAAAGTAATAACAGTGGACTTCCGCACCACCTCTGAGGTACCACCAATGGCACGTTAGGTTTTTTAAAGTGGACCTTCGCCTGGAGCCATAATGTGGTACAATATGGCGAAGGTCCACTTTAAAAAACCTAACGCGCCATTGGTGGTACCTCAGATGTGGTGCGGAAGTCCACTGTTATTACTTTTAATTTTTTAAGTTATTATTTTATATCCATAAAGTACTATACAGCAGAATATTTCTTGCAGTAGAATTACGCATTTTCTAATAAGAATGGTAGAATATTTTTATATTTTTTTCGCTTCAGGTCCAACTCTCTTTTTACGCGTTAAAATGTTCCGCGTAAGCGTGAAAAGAAATCGCTACCAAGTAACTTTATTAAAGAATCATTATTTTTTTAAAAATTGTATAAAAAAGATACACAGATACAAATAATATCTCTTTTATGCGGTAGATACGTTGCGCAATAATAAGAAATCTCGTTATTAAAAAACAATTGTGTAAAAAAAACGCATAATCCATACCGCACAAAATATTTTTTAAAATAGTTTACAAAAATATTTTTAGAATGTTTCTATGTTCGCCAGATTGTTAAGAAAATATTTTCAAAAATGTTTTTAAAAGATTGCATAAAAATATATTTAACAATATTTGTAAAATCTTTTAGAAATTTGAACATTTTATTTTTTGAAGTAATATTTCTAAAAAATTTTACAAATATTATTGAATATATTTGTATGCAATCTTTTAAAACATTTTTGAAAATATTTTTTTGACATGATTTGGCGGACATAGAAACATTCTAAAAATATTTGCGTGAATTATTTTAAATTATTTTAAACTTCCTAAAAAATATTTTAAATATATTTTAAGAGGTTTTTGTGCTGTATGGAAAGAGTTGGATATAATAGAAAAGTATGTATGTATAGAATACAATACACGTTACTTGATGCACAATTTTTGACTTCCCTGTATGTCGATCGGAGCGGTCGATCCAACCAGGTGTCATCTATGGATCTTTCGGTTGATTACAGTTGCAGTCGGTAACCCATCTCTTATGATTTTTTGGTACATCCATTAAGATTCACCCTGTATATATATATTGTATATATTAATTATATATATATACACAATTTAAATTATATATATATTAATATAAACTATTAATATATGTAATAATATATATATACACAATATAAATTATATATATATATTAATTATATATGTATATATACACAATTTAAAATATATATATTAATTATATATATATATATACACAATTATAATAAATACACATATTAATATATATATATATATATATATTAATATGTGTGTGTATATATATATATAGGTGTATATATATATATATATATATATATATATATATACACATACACATATTAATTAATATACTATCGCTATTCGCATAAACAAAACTTTGTACGAACCATTAGTCAGTCAGTTGCTAATAGGTTAAAACACATTTTGTTTTTATGACTATAAAAAAATATGTTAAATAAAAAGTCCGTCCGATTATAATATGCCGAAAATAATTGTATAAACAATTAAAGTATATTGCAATCTTTTAGCAAGTGATTATACATTAATAAAACATTTATGTAATAAATGTACGTATTCACACGTACATACGACGAGTCGAGCCCATCGCGCGTCCCACGACACGAATAGATACAGCGTCTTTGTGTGCGTGTCGAGGCGAATGTTTTCAGTCATGGTAGTTTACGTTAGAAAGAGACAACACGGTACCCGTTCAACTATCCCTCTCGGATCGTGAGAAACCGTGGTGGGGGTATGGCAGTGCTCCTTCCAGTATGGTTATAGTTCAATGTGTAAGGGTGCGTCCCCACGGAGAAAGAAATAGCGGAACGGAACAGTAACGGAAAAGCTATGGTGGGGGGTCAGCCAATGAAAGTAATTCCGTCTTAATTCCGTTCCGCTATTTCGTGCCTTGTGTCCCCATGGCAAAAATTTTCCGGAACGGAACAGTAACGGAACGAAATTCCACGCAATTCTACGCCATTGTCGCAAACCGGTGAAGAGAGTCGCAATAACCTGTACGCAACGTGTAGTTAGTTATAATCGCTGGCCAGGTAAATAAAACGCACGGGGAAGAATCCCGTTGGACGTTACGATTTTTTAAAGCTATTGTCCACCGAATATAAGACAACGTCGTCTAAAGGTAAGAAGACTGACGCTGTTTAGCATGTCGCTTACAAAAAGATGGTTTCATCAATAAAATTATATCACATTTCTTGCATTTTCAATAACAAATAGTAAATCAATGTGTTTCAAATTACTAGACGCACAGGAGCAAGTACTGGCAAACTTGGCGAACTTTGCTCATGACCCTATAAACTACGGATACATAAGGCAGCTAAAAGTAATCGATATATTTCTCAACGCCTTGTCTGAAAGCAATCCAAAGTTGATACGTTTCGCCATCGCTGGTCTCTGCAATTTATGTTTAGGTAAGCATATGTAGGTCATATAGTTGAAGAGAGTCATGTAACATTTGTTGCATTATATGTAATACTGTTCTTTCAGATGCAATACGATATTTTAAAGCTATTGGCCACTGAATATAAGACAACGTCGTCTAAAGGTAAAAAGAACATACCTCGTTATGATTTGGACAATTTGATATCGGTACAATATGATATTTCAATCGGCAATTCGCATTATGTGATTTATAGTATATTTTCTTACATTGTAAATATATTTCTACAAGTAAAAGACAATTGCGCAACTATAGCTGATTTCTATCGCTAAAGGAATAAATTTTTTCAATTTTACCTTATCAAGAGAAAAATATCAACCTCTCAAAGAAGTCTCACAATCTAATATGTAAATCGATTTTTCCAATCTCGACTTTCAGCAATTGCTCATCATATTAGTATGTCGCTTTACAATTCACCAAGTTGTCTCTTATGCATCTTATATATTTCATCTGTTGCAGATTATATTTCCATTACTTTTTACGACCATGACTGATAAAGCAGATATCGAAGCCACAGTTAATGGTGGGGGGCCTACTGGTCAGTCGGGTGCTATACGTTGGGGTATTGCATGGGGCTTACGTTGCTTTGTTGACAAAGCTGTGGTCGAAAGAATGCGAGTTGGTAAGAAGCAATCGATTTGGCAAAATATCATTGTATTAAATATGATACATAGTTTACGTTCGCAAACTGTTTATTAACGCGAATTAAATATATGGCAAATAATTAAAAAATTACTGTTATTTTGAAACAGCTGGTCTTCTAACGAGGGATTGGAGAAGACGTGAGAGAAAGAAGTGCGGTCAAGAAGGTGCCCGAAGAAAGTTTGCTTGGAACAAACGTTAATTTTGCTTATTATCGTGTAATTTTCACATTGCATATAATAAAATTATATAAAACGGCGCTATAAAAAAAAATGAATATCTTGTTGCACAATAAAATTTGTGCTAGTTATCTGATATCGAATAAAAAAAGTAGATGCATAGTTTTTTCTTATTGAAGTCTCACCAAGATTGGTACATCAATATGATCAATTTGACGAATAAATGTTATGGATTTCCGAATCTTCTGTAGAATTTCAGCCACTTGTCTTCACATCTCTTCCAGAGGTATTAGTCCAAGTAATTTCATACCTTGTGCAAGAACGTTTCTGGCAACGTGAAATAGCAGTAATCTTTGACTAGCAAGATCAGGCAATTCATTCTTTACTTTCAATGAATTGAAAGCTTTATTAATTGCATTACTAAAAAAGAAAAAGAAACTGTTGTACAATGTACATACTTCAGTTAGATAATTGTGAAAAATGTCAGTCTTGGAATTTATATCTTACCTTAAATTGAAAAGATATCCTGTTAATATACAGGGTTCTATTTCTTCGTATGATTTCAGTACTACTTCTTTGAACTTAGCAATTAATACGACTAAATCATCAACGTTTTCGTCTTGTAGTAGACTTGGCTCACATTCCGAAGCTAGAACAACGCCGCAATTGCGCTCCAAGCTAACGAGGATGTATAACTTATTTATTGCATCTGAAAGAACAGTATTACATATAATGCAACAAATGTTACATGACTCTCTTCAACTATATGACCTACATATGCTTACCTAAACATAAATTGCAGAGACCAGCGATGGCGAAACGTATCAACTTTGGATTGCTTTCAGACAAGGCGTTGAGAAATATATCGATTACTTTTAGCTGCCTTATGTATTCGTAGTTTATAGGGTCATGAGCAAAGTTCGCCAAGTTTGCCAGTACTTGCTCCTGTGCGTCTAGTAATTTGAAACACATTGATTTACTATTTGTTATTGAAAATGCAAGAAATGTGATATAATTTTATTGATGAAACCATCTTTTTGTAAGCGACATGCTAAACAGCGTCAGTCTTCTTACCTTTAGACGACGTTGTCTTATATTCGGTGGACAATAGCTTTAAAAAATCGTAACGTCCAACGGGATTCTTCCCCGTGCGTTTTATTTACCTGGCCAGCGATTATAACTAACTACACGTTGCGTACAGGTTATTGCGACTCTCTTCACCGGTTTGCGACAATGGCGTAGAATTGCGTGGAATTTCGTTCCGTTACTGTTCCGTTCCGGAAAATTTTTGCCATGGGGACACAAGGCACGAAATAGCGGAACGGAATTAAGACGGAATTACTCTCATTGGCTGACCCCCCACCATAGCTTTTCCGTTACTGTTCCGTTCCGCTATTTCTTTCTCCGTGGGGACGCACCCTAACAGTAGAGTCCTATATTATAAGAGAAGCGAAATTGACGGCACGCTTGCTGATTGGCTGACCGCGGCACCAATCAAAACCGAGACTCTCGACCCCGCAGCTGATCCGTGAGTAAGTTTCCACCGAGGGTTCGTACTGGGTCAGAGTCGGGTCAGAATCGAGTTGGAGTGAGCGCTCTTGCGGTGGAAACACCAAACTCGAACGTCAACTCTACCCAACAAAATTTTAAGGTAGGGTCTAAAGCCTTGTGTCCACGATCCGAGAACTCGGTCCGAGTTTCGGTTTAAGCCAATCAACTTGCAGCTCTTACAGAAAGGTAGCAGTTTCATTGGCTTAAACCGAAACTCGGACCGAGTTCTCGGATCGTGGACACAAGGCTTAAGCCTTGTGTCCACGATGCTAGAACTGTGTCCGAGTTTTGGTTTAAGCCAATGAAACTGCTGCTTTTCTGTAAGAGCTGCAAGTTGATTGGCTTGAACCGAAACTCGGACGCAGTTCTAGCATCGTGGACACAGGGCTTTAAAGCCTTGTGTCCACGATCCGAGAACTCGGTCCGAGTTTCGGTTTAAGCCAATCAACTTGCAGCTCTTACAGAAAGGTAGCAGTTTCATTGGCTTAAACCGAAACTCGGACCGAGTTCTCGGATCGTGGACACAAGGCTTAAATGAGGTTCGAAGGAAACGACAAGAGTTGAGTTAGCGTTACTGTAGTGTTGCCAATTTGATAAATGAGTTTATACATAAGTCTTCCAGAAGACGTTTTACTTCATACTGTCGAGTTTGTAATATGAGAAATAATTTATGCATATTACTTTGGTACTGTGCAACTAATATTATGGCTCTCGGATCCATAATATTTTAAATGTTCTGATAGTCACATAACCTTCAAGCTACTGTTGACATTTTGCACAGTTGGTAACGTTCAACCTGGCCGCAACCCTGGTGTAACTCTGGTGTAAAGCCTTGTGTCCACGATCCGAGAACTCGGTCCGAGTTTCGGTTTAAGCCAATGAAACTGCTACCTTTCTGTAAGAGCTGCAAGTTGATTGGCTTAAACCGAAACTCGGACCGAGTTCTCGGATCGTGGACACAAGGCTTAACACTGGTCTAGTTTACACCGTTAAATCGGTTGGTACGCGTATCAAGTTGGTGCGGACTAAACATTTGATACATCCCTGTTTACACCGTTCCATCTCACAACAGGTTAGGTTAGGTTTTTAATCCAGATAAAGTCCAATGTTTTCAGTGATTTCGGTATTATTTTCTC
Source organism: Harpagoxenus sublaevis (assembly GCA_030770355.1). Lineage (NCBI taxonomy): Eukaryota > Metazoa > Arthropoda > Insecta > Hymenoptera > Formicidae > Harpagoxenus > Harpagoxenus sublaevis. The sequence continues at coordinate 46,652 of JASTWR010000830.1, forward strand.
ATGTGTATATTCGATTTAAATAATATAATTTTAACATCTTTTTATATCTTTTATTTCTTTAATTTATACATCCTTTTGTATGTAACATTATTACAGCTTTTATATGTGTACAGTACACCACATATTTTATTATAAAATATTCAAAGTTTGTCTCATAAACCTACCACTAATTCACAGTTATAGTAATTATCATAATTAATATCGCATTTTGAGATTAATGGAAAAATATTTATATTTCCTGCATACACAACAAACTATTTATTTAATTAATGATTTATATTATATCTATAAATAAAAACGACTTTTTAAGAACTTGTAAAGAACAAAGGAACTTTTTGGAAACTATATCACAAGTTATTAAACAACTTATAATTATTAATTCATCTTGTACCTATAAAATATTCTAACTTTAACCTCAATCTAACAACAGTCAGCAGCGGCGGTATACGTACTTGATCCAATTCGAATCGAATCAAGCGTTTACAGCGCGCTGACATCTTTTGATACGCGTATCAACTTGGTCTGATACTCGCGATTGAGGAGTATCAGACCAGAGCGCACTAAAGTAATCCGCGAGCGTTTATACCGAGCGTATCAAGCGATTTGATACGGATATAGTACTTAATACGCGTACCAAGTGCTCGGTGTAAACTAGGTCACTGGTTCGGTGGAAACAGGCAAGTCAACCCAACTCTGACCCACGGGGGTGAAACTCGTAGGAGAAGGGGAGAAACATCATGGCGGCAGGGCCATGCAGGATCGGGGGTAATGCGCGCGCATATCGTGAGCCGAAGCAAGCCGAACGATTCCGTCGTGAGCCGTGGTTCAGTGCGGACGTGTGCCGTGCTGCTCGGCTCGCTTGTTTTGTATAAGCGACGGAAATGTTTGAGTAGTCTTTGTTCATTAACCTTGAGTCTCAAGTCTTTTTTCTAAGTGAATTGAGTTTGCCACGTTATAGAGATTTGCGTATTAGATTGCTGTGATGAAGCTGAATTCCGGCATTTTTGGCTGATCCGACCACCTGCTTGCTTGCTTGCTGCTTGAAATGATTTGCCACGCTTAGCAGTCTGTGCATGAGATGGATGTGATGAGGCATATTCTTTCTTTGGCGATCTTTGCGACTAACTGAGAGAAGACTGAAACCTCGTGGGTCATGTGGATGGCTGGAGCTGTTTTGGGACTTGCATAGCTGACTGAATGCATATTCGAGCTTTTTCAGCTAAGTTATTTCTGTGTGTTGGTCTGAGAGCAAAGTAATCGTTAGCTTTTCTTTTCTTTTCTTAATTATGGTAATCTTAACCGTTTTCCTTTTTGAATAATTCTCATGCTAATTTGAATTTAATTTATTTATTACTTTATTTATATTAAGAAATTTGCCTTATGCTTATATTAGTTTATTATAGTTTTGTTAGTTTATAGTGTTCTTATTTTTCATTTCCTTAGATTAATTGAATTTATGATTTAGTGATGTATTAATTATGCTTTGCGACATTCACTTTTCCGTTTATATTGGAATCTTGTTTTCGTTCATAGTTCCTGGAATGTTGTTTGTGTCTTGAGTTTGTCCGTTCTTGTTTTTCTTTTTTCTTTCTTCTACTTGTGTCCTTTGTAATTCCTGTGTTTACCTTATCCTCTTGTGCTTGTAACTATCTCCTTGGTGATTCTTCGTCGCGTTTGAAATATTTTCGTACTTATTTGCTATTTCTTCGCAATATGCGTAAGAACGGGAATAATAAGAAGAACCGATCCCCTGGTTCTAATATGGATTCTTCGTCTCCTAAGAATAAACATCCCCGTCGGGATGAGGTTTCTGGGACCTCGATTCCAAGTAATTCTAATGTTAACTCGGAGAATCAGGCTGTTGGTCGTCAGAAATTTGTTATGTCTCAGATGGACAATAGATATTCTAATTTAGTCGTTGCGCCTTTCCCGGTTTATATTGAATCCTTATCTGATGTGTCGAACATAGGTAATTTGCACCCTATGAGTCTGGGTAAATTGCTTATTAAGAATTTTGAACATATTAATTCGATTCGGAGATTAGGGAAAAACATTATCTGCGTTGAGTTCTCGGAATATGGTGAGGCTAATAAATTAATAGAGAGTAAGAATTTGCTTCCTCCTGGATTAGCTATTTATGCTCCTAATTATAAAATATATAGAGTGGGGGTGATTAGGGACGTTAATCCTTCCCTTTCGATTAATGAAGTGCGCGAGGGTATTTCCTGGCCTTTTGACCCTGTTTGTATTCAGTCTCTAGAGAGACTCAAATTTCGGGATAAATCTTCTAACGAGTTACGAGATTCCTCATCCATTAAAGTGATCTTTGCTGCTAATCTTTTGCCTTCTTATATTTTTATCTGGAGAGTGAGATGTAGGATATTCCCCTTTATCAATGGAGTCCGTAAATGTCTTAATTGTTTCAGATGGGGTCATTCTACATATACATGCAGAGGGAGTACTTCTTGTGAGAGATGTGGTATACCGCATGTTTCTGAGAATTGCCCTTCTGATCCGAAGTGTATTAATTGTGGAGGTGACCATCTTTCCTCGGATATGTCTTGTCCGGTTTTTATGAATCATAAAATTATTAATACAGTGATGGCGTATACAAATGCCTCTCACGTACAAGCAAAAAAGATTATTAAAAATAGGAATATTAAATCTTGTCAACAGGCCGTTGATTTGTTCAGGGCTCATGCCTATATGATATGGGATAAATTGGAGCTACCTAAGGAGGTTGATAATCGAGATATTAATTCTAATCTTTCTCGACGCAAGAAAAAGAAGACTTATCATGGTTCTATTACTTCTGAGGAAGGTTCTCTTTTAGAAAATACTATTTGTGCTTCTACCTTGTTTACTCCTCCTTTTCCCAATATTCGTGATTATGCTGGTCAGTTTAATTTGGACTCTCTCCAGTCTATGTCGAATGTTATCCCTACTCCGGAGATTGTTCTCAATGATCTTCGTTGGTTATATAATTCAGGTAAATCTGGGAATGAGAATGATGTAGCATTAACGTTGCTTCATTATCTACGTGTTATTTTTAAGAAACTTAAATAGTTCTATATGTCGCTAAGAATTCTTCAATGGAACTGCAGAAGTATTACTGGAAAACTACCTGAATTTTCTAATTTTTGTAAAGATTATGATGTCATTTGTTTGCAAGAAACATGGTTACATGAACGTTCTTACTTTTCCTTTAAAGAGTTCTTGGTCCTCAGAAGTGATAGATTTTATGATGCTATTGGTGGTGGTACTGCCATTCTTTGCCGCAAAGAATTAGATCCGGTCGTAGTTGATTTTAATCTTTCTAATAACCCCGGTATTGAGCTTTCTTGTATATCTATCTCTTGTAAGAATATTTCTCCTAATAGAATTTTTATTTTTTCTTTATATAAACCTCCCCATATTCATGCTAATTCTTCTATTTGGACTAATTTATTTCCCTGTAGTTTCTGTAAGCTTTCTCCTTTATTAGCGGACTTGAGATCCAAAATGTGTCTTGCTCTAGCTTGCGGTAAAGTTATTAGATTTACATGGTGTCCTGCACATAAGGGCATTGTTGGGAATGAAAGAGCGGATGTTGCGGCTAAGGATGCGGCCGTGAACGGCGTTTATTTGAATAATAAAGTTTCTTATAGAGATATCTACTGCTTTGCTTGATTCTTACAAACGTATTGATTGCTTATTTTTGGAAAGAATTAATATTGGTTCTGGCAAATTTTATATGGAGAATTTTTTTGAATTAAAATATAATGTTCATTTTTTGTCCAGATTTAATCTTGGTAGACGTTGGTCTGGAATTTTGTCGCGCATTATTGTTGGATATGCATTTACTAATGCTACCAAGTTTAAATTTGGCTTATGTGATTCTCCGGAGTGTTCTTGTGGCTTAGATTTTCAGGATTTAAATCATTTGTTTTGGGCGTGTGAGTTGTATAATAAAGAAAGGGAGAGTTTTGTTGAATCTTTATTTAAGCTTAATCTTTTTGCTCCTTTTTCGGTTATTTATTTATTTAGCAATATGAATAGGAAAATAGTTAAGGCAATTATTTGTTTTATTAGTGAGTGTAAATTTGATCTTTGATGTCATTTAATTATGGAGCTCTTATGCCTCCTCAGTTGTAACTAGCTTGATGTGTTTTTCTTAACACAACTTTGGATTTCTACAAGAGGGCGCCTCTCTTCCCCCCTGAGTGGCCCCCATTTTATATCTTGTAGTACGCGTGGTACTGTGGCTCCCACTGGAGCCAGATATCCATCGGGGGTTTAAAGAAGAAGAAGAAGAAGAAGCAAGCCGAACGTCGATCGGGCATGGTCGGCGTCGGAGACTCGAAAAGTGAAAGTGAAAAGTCAATAAGTCATTGTGGCCATATTGAATTTCGGTGGTGCCTCGTGGATCGCGATCGCGGAGTATCAGGGGCTCTTCTTCTTATCGAAACACGAGGAGTCATCAGTCAGGTATACGCCTAACGAACAACGCAAGTATACGTGCGATACATGTCAGAAGACCTTCCACCGCATAACCGACTTGAGTATGCACAAGAAGCATCACGATCCCGACAAGAAGTTTGATTTCGAAGTGTGCGGTCGCGAGTTCAACAGGCTGAACAATCTACAGAGACACATGCTGGTACATCAACAAGTACGTATAACAATTTTACTCGGACTATCTTTTATTTTTCTAAATTCTTAGAATCATATTTTCTCTTTACTTATTACACTTTGCTTTCTTTTTTGATTTTGCTTTATCTCTTTTTTTTAATTGCATTCTTTTTGCTGCCAATTTTATTATACATATATATATATATATATATATATATATATATATATATATATTTGTGTATATATATTTGTGAATCTATCTTTTTTAAGTGTGTGAATCTTATTGTATTGTTCAATGTTTCAGACTGCTGCTACCGAAGGCAATATCAAAGGCCCTAAAAGGCAGTAATAAAACCAGTCTAGCGAAACACGAGGAGTCGCACATGCCTGACGAACAACGCAAGTATAACATGTCAGAAGACCTTCCACCATGTAACCGACTTGAGCATGCACAAGAAGCATCACAGATGAGCGAGAAGAAGCGGTAATGTTAATGTAGTCGTAGAGAATAGTATGTAATTGTTCAAAATGTAAAAGTGATTTGTTTTGTACACAACAAGAACAACATCATCTGTACACGGTTTTTAAGGAATATTCAGACAAAGATTCGTTAACGTATCTAAGTAATCAGGTAATTACGTTAATACAAAACGTACACAATAGATTATTTAAATTTTGCGATGAAAATGGACATAAGTCAAACTTAGAATCAGCTTTTAAAAAAATATTTTTTAATAACTACAGCAGTGATTTCTGTAGCAATCATCGATGTGATGATCTAATCGTCAAAGATAGTTTAAAGTTTTTAATACATAAGTATGTTAAAGATAAGAAAAAACCGGTACAGGTAACTTCAGGCCATTACGAAAAAACCAAGCAATTTAAATCATTGTGATTTACTTGCATTTTTTGCTTATTTGCATTTTTAGTTTCTCTTTGATATATTTGGTTTTCGAACTCTTTAATTGTACGGTTTTTTCTTTTTCCCACTTACTATAGAATCGTATATTCTGTTATGTGTTCTATTATTATAGACTTTATTTGAAATCAAAATGTATTTTATGTTACACACTTTGACATAAAAATGTATTTTATGTTATACTTTGAAATTAAAATGTCTATTATTATAGACTTTATTTGAAATAAAAATGTATTTTATGTTACACACTTTGACATAAAAATGTAATTATATGTTACACACTTTCAAATAGAAATGTATTTCATGTTATAAATTTTGAAATAAAAATGTATTTCATTTTATATGCAATTAATTTGTTCTTTATTGCGCATTCCCTCATTTAATGACGAAAATAACATTATTTATATTATTTACAGTTCATATAGTCCGTGTTCCGATATACACTGCCAGTATTGAAAATCTATAGTTTACGTATAACGTAAATTATAGATTTTCAGTACTGGCAGTGTATTCGGAACACAGCGGACAGCCACAGATATAGAATGTAGTTTCAGGGCCATGCCACTTGGAGCGCGTCGATCGCGCGGCGTTTCGTGTTTCCAATGTTATACACAGAGCTTGCACTTCTAATTGTATATGTTCTGTGCTCTGACCCGACTCTAACCCGATTCTGACCTGGTTTGAACCCTCGGTGGAAACTTAGTCCGTGTGCATCCGTGTGGTGTCCGTGTGCATACACATGTTTACAAACGGTCAGCTGCGGGGTCTATGGATCAGCTGCGGGGTTTATGGGAACCATGGAGGGGGTATCGATTTCGCTTCTCTTATAATATAGGACTCTATGTAACAGAGATTCGCCAAGAATCACGTGATCGTGAGATTACGCTGATTGGTCAGAGTGAACTGTGCTCTGCCATATTGAATTATACATAGCGACAACGCGAGTGACACATGTGTTTCGTTGTCCTCTTGTAGAGGTTAGTACATTTTACTTTGACGTATTGTTATTATTTATGGATTTTTACTTAATAAATTATTTTTATTGCATTATTAAATGCTTTGAATTAATTGTTGCATAATTTTTGCACAGAATTTAGACTCGCTATGCCAAACAATTGTGCTGCAAATTGCTGTACTAACAACAATAATAAAGGTTACTCTGTATTTAATTTTCCATCTAACGAAGATTTTCGAATAAAAATGGATAGCAGCTCTTGGAAAGAGCTCCGATTGGTGACCCACAGCTTCTCAAAGAATTTGTGAGGTGAGTGATAGAAATTAATTTCTATTAGTTTATTATCAGTTCTGTAAAGGGAATAGAGTTTTTAATAACTATAGTGTTTCTAATTTACATTTGTCCTATTTCTCGGTCCTGTAATATTTGTTTAATATTTCAGGTTTATTTCAATTTAATCGATGTACAGTTTGTTGTGCTGGACGGAAGCAACTACGTAAAGATGCCATACCATGTCACTTCTGTGTGTGCTCGTATGATATAAGGAGGCTAAATGAAAAAATCAACTAAGATAGAAGTCCATAAAGCCACTTGAAACTGCAGACCACGCGTATTGTTCAGAAAGTCCAGCAAAGAAGTCAATATTATATACAATATCACACATTGTTGATTCTATTTTCTAGACACAAGGTAATATCTTCCAGGATTCCTGGGTAGAATAATATATTCTCAATTTTTTAAAATAATATTTCTGTACCATAATTTTGAATTGATATTAAATAAAATATACAGGTACTTAATAAAAAAAATTTTATTTTTCTATTTCACCAAAATCCTATTAATAGTATGTACATCTATTTAACGTTTAAAGAGAAATTGCGCAACATGGGGAATCTACTTAATAACATAGAAAAAATAATATACTTAATAATATATGTAATTTGAAATTAATTACATTGTTCGTTTATTCGATTGAAATTAATTGTTAATCACTCTCAACAATAGTAACTAAAATAGGAGGTAAAAACTTCTTTGCTGAACTTTCTGAACAATACGCGTGGTCTGCAGTTTCAAGTGGCTTTATGGACTTCTTTCTCAGTTGATTTTTTCTATTAGCCTCATCATACGGTCATACACAGAAGTGACATGGTATGACATTTCTACGTAATTGCTTCCGTCCAGCAACAAACTGTATATCGATTGAATTGAAATACACCTGAAATATAAGAAAAATATTACAGGACTGAGAAATAGGACAAATATACATTAGAAACACTATAGTTATTAAAAGCTCTATTCCTTTTACAGTTGATAATAAACTAATAGAAATTAATTTCTATCACTCACCTCACAAATTCTTTGAGATGTGGGTCGCCAATCGGAGCTCTTTCCAAGAGCTGCTATCCATTTTTATTCGAAAATCTTCGTTAAATGGAAAATTAAATACAGAGTAACCTTTATTATTGTTGTTAGTACAGCGATTTGCAGCACAATTGTTTGGCATAGCGAGTCTAAATTCTGTGCAAAAATTATGCAACAATTAATTCAAAGCATTTAATAATGCAATAAAAATAATTTATTAAGTAAAAGTCTATAAATAATAACAATACGTCGAAGTAAAATGTACTAACCTCTACAAGAGGACAACGAAACACATGTGTCACTCGCGTGCATAGACTTATATAGATAAACCGGCCCCTGCCGTGAGAGCACGCGTCGGAAGATGTACGGTGCAGCATAGCCGTGGGCATGATACAAAGACAAGGGTATGCTTACGCGCATATATAAATCACGTGACGGTCAACGGACAATCAGAATTGTCACCATTCTACGTCATCATTATGCGGTAAACTCGAAGTTACTATAATTTCTTTACAATACACAGTATAGAAAGTTACTATTTTGCCATTGTTTAGACGTCATTGCATAAAAGTTATACGTTATACAAAAGTTATACATTATTGTAAAATTTCTATAATGTAGTACATACGTTAATACGAAATACTTTACTAAGATGTGGGATACAAAGTATATATTTGAGGTTTTTTGACGGCTAAATTGTATATATATATATATATATAAATAATATTTTATTAATAAAGTATACTTTTTTTTTATCAATAAAGTATTAAAATTGTTAACAGTGTTAATTAAATAAATAATAAATATGTAAATGAAATGGGCAATAAATTAATTTGATAAATTATTATTTAAATAAAAATGTATAAAAAGCGAAATTAAGGTATTAAGAAATAAAACATTAAATTAAATAATTTAATATTGAATTAATAAATTTTAAAATAATAATTAAAGAAATGTATTCCAGGAAAATAAAACAACAAAGATGTGTATTAAAATATTTTATTGTTAGTAAATTTTACTAATTTCCTTCTATTTTTTTTTTCTATTGCTTTCACATATCTGCCGAGATTAATTACACGAACTCGGATATATGTTCGTGTTCAAACGAGGCACAATAAATAACATCGCGTGGTAGTTGAATTGGTTGTATTTTATCATGTATAATATCAGCCAATTTATTAAATATTAATTGATCTTTTCGAAGATTTGATCCGTGATATTTTTCGAATTCGATATTCATTATCCGCGCAGTTGCTATCATATCTTCTGAGGGGTACATACATTTACCGCGAGAAATAAATTGTATCCAATCTCCGTTGTTTATAGTTGGCATTTCTCGAGTTTCGACTCGAGAAATGCAGCCATATTTTGAGCCGAACCTGCTCGAATCGTTCCGGAAACAGTCGAGTATGACGTAGTATGGTGACATCCCCACTATTCCGTATTTCTGCGCAATGGGTTACCACCAAGTGAGCATACCCTTGTCTTTGTATCATGGCCGTGGGGGGTCTCTTCTCTCTGTCTTCTGATCGCTTGGTGGGGATAGAAGTCTAGAGTGGGGACTAGTAGGGAATAGATGGGCTAGACGTCTATCCCCACCAAGCGATCAGAAGACAGAGAGAAGAGACCCCCCACGGCTATGTCTGCACCGTACATCTTCCGACGCGTGCTTTCACGGCAGGGGCCGGTCTATCTATATAAGTCTATGCTCGCGTGATTCGCGTTGTCGCCATAGACTTATACAGATAGACCGGCCCCTGCCGTGAGAGCACGCGATAGAAGATGAACGGTGCAGACATAGCCGCGGTCGTGGTCCTCTCTCTTTCTACTGATCGCTTGGTGGGGATAGAAGTCTAGACTAAGTGGTGGGGATAGACGACTTAGGCTGGGTTTCGATATTCACTGCCAGTACTGAAAATCTATAGTGTACGTAACGTAAACTATAGATTTTCAGTACTGGCAGTGATTATCGAAACCCAGCCTTAGTCGAGTCGTCTATCCCCACCAAGCGATCAGAAGAAAGAGAAAGTCAAGTCGTCTATCCCCACCAAGCGATCAGTAGAAAGAGAGAGGACCACGACCGCGGCTATTGGGATTGGCGGTCGTGACGTCACCAAGGCAAGATGGCCGGAGAGAGTAGGTCACTTGTCACTGTACAATACGACGTATGTGCGTATTTATAAGATTGAAGTTAAAATGAGACTGCCCATAAGTGAAATATGCAATTTTACCAATTTGATGCCTTCATGCCGCAATTTTGTTGAAGGTGAAAGAGTATTAAATGCAAGTCATGTTATATTTTGCGGTAAAACAAGTGTTGATGTTGATTGTATTCGTTTCATTGCATTTTGCTTGCAAACTTCGAATTTGAAAAGTAATCCTCACGAGATTACTGGATCAATTTCTTCTGCTGGGAAAATTTTAGATATAAAATGTTCCTGCAAAGCCGGATTATAAGTAAAAAATGCAAACATAGTGTGGCTGTTTTCCTACATCTGAATAGGTTAGTTTATTATTACTTTCTTCTCGATAGCCTTATTAATTAATTTATGATATAAATTATGCTTCTTTATTGTAAATTTAAAAAAATATTAAATTAATTTTAAGTTATATGTAAAAGCTAAAAAGAATATTTTTGTTTACAGTATCTGTTTTAAAATTGAAGTAGCATGACAGTATTGACATTATTTAACCAATTCTTTGCAATTATTTTTGCCCATACCAAAAATAATTTTTTTTTTTTCAGAATGGATGTTAATGATTTGGATTTAGTATCTTGTACTGATACTAAATGCTTGTGGAAAATGCCACATGCAAAATCTATGGATAAATATACGCCAAGCCCATTACATGAACACGAACGTTTAAATAAAAAATTTAAGAAAGAATACATTGCTACGTTAACGAAAGAACAAAGAAAAGAAATAAATGAACTTCTTATTACCAACAACCAGAACTCAGCTTTGTACAAGCATATGTATGGATAATTTTGATCAAATCTTTTTTAAAGTAACTTTTAATCAATCAAATTAAAACAAATTGATTCTTATACACTTTATAACATTTTTACAAATAATTTGTACATAAAATTTCACTAATTACATTGGGTGTATTATAATTCGTCAATTTGATTTATTTATGTGGCAGCCGGCGACCTACTCTTTTGGGTTCTGATTTTCGCCACCAGATAGCGTATCACAGTTTAGCCATTCCCAATACCGCCGTAGAGTTAGCAGACAAATTGAATATTTTTGATTTTTTTTTTTATATAATTTGGGAATCATTTGGGAAAGTTTGGGAAAATTGATTAAATATTTGGGAAAGAATAGATTTTGTGTTATTAACAAAATTTATCAAGCGTCAAGTTAGCAGATAGCAATTATGTTTAATGTTTATTCTAAGTGGAATCGATTGGAAATCATTTGGGGATGACATCTTCATTGGAATTTTTATTTGGGAAAGCTTTGTATTCAAAATAAAAATAAATTTAGGTCTCTGTTCTTTTTCGCTGCACTTCTGCACTAGTGCAACAAATGAACTTATTACACTAGTTCACATGTGTAGCAAAAAAGGACAGACCATTATCGGCAGTAGTGTGAAAATTACATATTTTTCGGAGGAGCAGCGAGTTACGTCGAGACCGTCGAGTAGACCTCGACATGACAACATACTCCGAAAAGCAAATTTGTAGACGTTATTTTCTTGATATATACCTACGTGTATTCAGTTAGTGAACACATATGTGTATCTCTACGTAATAAAATGTTTTATCGTGAAGAGGTTAGTATTCATATCTAACATACTATTTGAGGAATATTTCTTGACGGGAAAGCAATTCGTGTTAATTCATAAAATATATTTGTATATTGAATATTCACTTAATGGACATACTACGTTTACGCGAGCGTTACTTCTGCAGTAATAACTTACGATAATTCACTCGTTTACTCGGAGTAAATTATCGTAAGTTACTACAGAAGTAACGCTCGCGTAAACGTAGTAATAGTTCCTTATTTTTCTTTAATATTTAATCTTAATCAGTTTTTAATCTTTACATTTGAATGCTGATCGAAGGATCTCGCGATCGTGAAATAGTAATTGTGAGTCGTGATCGCTCGTGACTGCTGTCACTTGTGATAGTTTGTGATCGCACATAAGTACTGCTGCAACTTGTAATAAACTGTTCTAAATCTTGCCCACGTGCACGAACTTACACTCCAACAGTTTTATTAGAATTAATAGTCGGAATATATGATAAATCTTTTTAATAATAGTTCGTAATTTAAGAAATTATTATATGTTTTATTATTGCTATGATATACATTTTATCAATAAAAATCTAAAAATATCTTCTTTCTGTTTTAATCTAGATATCTGAAGACTTGACATTTTATCTCAGTAATTAATATTAAATTCTTGTTTGTTTGCCATAGGATTACCTGGTGAATTCGCTGAACCTGGTGAGCCTGGTCATGCTGGTCTCGATGGTAGACCTGGTATTCCAGGACGTCCAGAACAAAAGGGAGCTCCTGGTGAATATGGCCCGAACGGACCTAAAGGAATCTGGCGATATAGGCCACAGCCTTCGCGGTCATAAAGGAATAGGTTGGAGAACCAGGTAACAACCGTTATTATATTTAATCAATTTCTTTTTAAAGTTAATTAAATGATAATAGTATAAAATAAAACAATTAACATTAATTAATTTTTATTATTGCATGTTTTGATCAGGTCTGTGAGGATTCGTCGGCCAACCGGGTATGTCAGGTTTGGAAGGATTGCAAGGCTTTCCCGGAGCACCTAGGCCGAAAGGTTACCGCGGAGAACCAGGAATATCTGCGGGCAGTAAGTAAGAAAGGACAACCCGGCGAATCTGGATTGCCCGGATTTGATGGTCGAGTTGGACCGAAGGGACTGAAAGGTGATTCTGGTCTGGCTGGCTTTGATGGATTGCCAGGACCGAAAGGAGAAATCTTATTATCTAAACTTATATTTACTTTCAAGGGAGCCTATCCAGCCTATCCTGATTTTTTTGATTGTTGCAAATTCTAATAATTCTTATCTTTGCTTCCCAGGATAGTGAACACTCCATATATGAAGTTCTATTGGCAGAAAACATCACCTGTAGGCTACTGTGTCACAAGCCATCTAAATTGATGACTTGGGACGAGGCAAATTCCCAACACGTTATCCAGATGGTCCAGCATGAATATTTCGTGCACCTGTTAGAATTTCATTATTATACGTTACAAGAAGGTGTGTTTTTCGTCGTCTCTATCCTGGATCTTTTTCAGGTTAATAGATAATCTGCCGGCAGCTACCAAGAAGAAACACAAAGAAACGAATAACGTGGTGGTTTATCAAGGGTATCGTCTCGGCGGAACTATGAACGATCAAGTGTACATCAATAATTATCTTAAGCTAAAGTTAAGCTATCACAAACACGGCGAGTTAGTATCCATTCCATACATCTGCAAAAGAGTTTACAGAGATAAAGAAAGTGTCGTGATTAAAATTATCGTTTTAATTTTATTTGCAGAAATGAATTTAGAGTAGTCGGATTCGAGGTGGAAGCTCGATCCATCGACACATCTCAATTGAAGTTCAACGAGAACACTTGCATTCTACCGAGTGAGGCCAGCCCACAGTTTGTCAATCCGAAAGGCACGAGCCTCCTCTTCCTGTACTCGGTGGAATGGAAACAATCGGACGTCAGCTGGGCGAGCAGATGGGACGTGTACCTCGGCATGAGCGACGTCGAAATTCACTGGTTCTCGATCATCAATTCTCTCATTGTCGTTTTTTTCTTATCTGGTGAGAATGAACAATGATTACAATATTAGGCAAAACTTTAGATTCTCGCATTTGGAAAACTATCATTCGAAATAAGACATCATGAAGAAACTTATTAGTTTTTTTCAAGCTTCTGCAATATTTCGTGACGCAAATTTACAGATGTATCACGCAACACGATAACATTAGATAAATTTTATGACTACTCGATAAAATATGATAAAGTTGATACAAATATTTTATTTCTTCGATTTTCAAACAAATAAAAAATAGATATATATAATTAAAAAAAGATTTATTTCTGTACATTTTCAGAATTTAATTTTGGATGTATTTGTCGCAGGAATTCTTACGATGATCATGGTGAGAACGCTCAGAAGGGACATAGCCCGTTACAACGCGGGTGAGAGTGACAGTTTGGCGGGTCTGGATGAAACCATCAAGGAGACCGGTTGGAAACTGGTTCATGGAGACGTGTTCCGACCGCCCACTAACTCGCGCTTATTCGCCGCCGTGATCGGCAGCGGCATCCAGATATTTTTCATGGTTTTAATCACGATATGTAGGAACATATTGAATCCTAGCAACGCAACGTAAAGTACGGCTACATATTTGTTTATACCTGTCTGTATTCTTGCAGTCTTCGCGATGCTGGGAATGCTGTCGCCGGCGAGTCGAGGAGCCTTGGGCACTTGCGCAATATTTTTGTACGTGTTTTCCGGTTTATTCGCCGGCTACTTCTCGGCCCGATTGTACAAAACTATGCGGGATCGAGAATGGAGAAGAGCCGCTTTGCTGGTAAAAAAAACACAGACTATATATAACATGATTTATTCATGTAACGTGAATATATTTTTCTGCATACTATAATTTTTCGCAATTAAAATTCATGAAACGTATATATCGTAATTTCTAATATAAGGATTAATATTTATTGTTGCAGACGGCGACGTTCTATCCAGGTATAGTCTTCACGACATGCTTCTTCCTAAATTTCTTCATATGGGGGAAACATAGCTCCGGTGCAGTCCCTTTTACCACGATGGTGGCCCTGCTGTGCCTCTGGTTCGGCATCTCGCTACCTCTCGTCTATCTCGGTTACTTCTTTGGCTATCGCAAGCAACCCTTTACGCATCCAGTTAGAACGAATCAAATCCCCAGACAAGTTCCTGACCAGCTATGGTATATGAATCCAATATTATGGTAAGTTTGAGAAGAGAATTTTAATCCACTTTCTTCTGTTATTTCGCTATTATAGAAGTATATCAATTGTAGAAGTATATTATATAATATGCTTGTACAATTATATTAACAATATTTTTTTAAGTTGATATATAATTTTTTACTATTAAATATTAATAAAGGAAATAATCTTTGCAGCACTTTAATGGCTGGAATCTTACCATTCGGCGAGATTTGGAGAATCTGGTCTACGTGGGCTGCCTGGTCCTGAAGGACCACAGGTGAGATTCTCGAATTGTAATATAATTCTCAGCAATTACGGTATCGGCAATTTAAGTATTACATCCGTTGATTTATTTGCTACATTCTTCTTACGCTTTTATTTTTCATATTAGAAATCTCCTTACAGATTTTCTTTAAATTTCATTATTTTATATTAGTAAAGGGTAATAAAACAATTTATATTATCAAAACATAAAATTAAGCAACAAGGATAAAGCGAATAGAAGTTACCTTAAATATACTTTGCTCGTGATAGGGACCGAAAGGAGACCCTGGCATAAATTCTTTCCCGCCATTCCCGAGACGAGGACTCCCCGGTGATACAGGAGTGCCCGGATTACCAGGTGTTATATATATTTCATTTTATACAAATAAAATCGAAGCTGTATACACACACACACACACACACACACACACACACACACACACACACACAAACATATATATTTTATTGAATGGAAATATAATACCGCATGAATACGCAGGTTTCCCTGGACTGCAGGGAATGATGGATGAGCCTGGCAAGGACGGCTTACCGAGACGACAGGGTGAAACTGATTGGTATGATTGGAATTTCTGGACCGCAAGGACCGGATGGTAAAGATGGACCTCCCGGAGCAACCGGACGACAAGGACAACCAGGTATAATCATACGTATTTCACATTACATGTCAACACGATAATTTTCATTCTCAATTTGAAACGATACGTTGTTACGAGACATATTTACATCAATTGTTTTGACCATGCATTAAATTGGGAAACAATTTCTCTCGTAGGTTTCCGTGGCGCTCCTGGAATACCTGCGGCAAATGGATATGGTCCGAGAGATAGAGGATTCTACTTTGCTCGTCACTCGCAAACCGAGATGATACCGATCTGTCGAAGGAATACCATGAAAATCTGGGAAGGATTTTTTCGCTGTTACACACGATCCGAAATCAAATATGTAGATAATATATTACTGTATAAACCTATTTTATTATATATACCAATAGTTTCCCTTCCATATCGTTACAATCTTTTTCAACAGTACTCTAAGAAACCTGCAAATCCTATCACTTTACGCACTGGCGACAGATGGATACATACGAATTGTTTGTCGAAAACTTAAAACTAAAAGAAAGATACGCATATCAACAAATATTTTTCAGATTTTCTACTTAACGCGATTATGTTTAATGTCGAAATTGAAAAATATATACAAGGTGTACAACTAAAAGGGTTTAAAAATAATAGTCTGTAACACCTTTAGCTTCACACCCTGTACATACTGTTTATAAGATTATAAGATATATTGTTTATAAGATATAAATAATCCCATGAGGGATAATCACAGTCTTATCATTGCATGACTCTATCGTAGTTTTAAGATTGTTGCATAATAACCAACGACCTGTAATTCGCCGGCAATAGGCAACGAAATGACCAGGGGTATAACCAACGACACCTGCTAATCTAAAAATTAAAATAGTAATTATAATACTGCACTTCTTTTATTAATTGATGCCTGTGTGTGGACTGTGCTTACCTATATTTTTTCTCCAAATGCAGAACAATCGGAAAATCACCTAGAGTATGTACATTGCATTCCATCAGTCATTTCGATTCGTGATCTTATGTCAAGTTCGATAAAAATTTGAAAATTAGTCATATTAATCTCCGTGGCAATTCCTTTACACTCTTCTTTACGACATCTGATATTGGAAATACGTGAATGAAATTGTATAGCTTCTTCCAACGCCCCGAATCCTTTTCTCTCAATCGTTCTATGATTCACAGAAAGAAATGAAATAGTCTGTAGTTCAAAATTGCAAATGGGATTATTACATTCGTATGTTTTAAATAGACTCGGTTCGGAATCAAATAGTTCACTCCAAATTGTCCCGATATTATTCTCTGCATTTAAAAAATATGGATTGAGTGAAGTTGTCGCTTCTGTTCGTTGAACAATTGGGTAATATTTTCGCAGAATCAAGAATCTTCGAAGAAAAATGTCTTTTGTTGGTCCTTTTTTCATAAAAGCATTAACCAATTGCAATGTCTCGTTGGTAGATGATTGAATTGTCGAGCAATAAACTGGATTATCTAGCGCACTGAAAGATACACATATGTGTTCACTAACTGAATACACGAAGGTATATCAAGAAAATAACATCTACAAATTTTCTTTTCGGAGTATGTTGTCATGTCGAGGTCTACTCGACGGTCTCGACCGACGTAACTCGCTGCTCCTCCGAAAAATATGTAATTTTCACACTACTGCCGATAATGGTCTGTTCTTTTTCGCTACACATGTGAACTAGTGCAATAAGTTCATTTGTTGCACTAGTGCAGAAGTGCAGCGAAAAAGAACAGAGACCTAAATTTATTTTTATTTTTATTTTGAATACAAAGCTTTCCCAAATAAAAATTCCAATGAAGATGTCATCCCCAAATGATTTCCAATCGATTCCACTTGTAATAAACATTAAACATAGTTGCTATCTGCTAACTTGACGCTTGATAAATTTTGTTAATAACACAAAATCTATTCTTTCCCAAATGTTTAATTAATTTTCCCAAACTTCCCCAAATGATTCCCAAATTATATAAAAAAAAAAATCAAAAATATTCAATTTGTCTGCTAACTCTACGGCGGTATTCCCAATGTCTGCACCGTTCATCTTCTATCGCGAGCTCTCACGGCAGGGGCCGGTCTATCTATATAAGTCTATGGTTGTCGCTATGTATAATTCAATATGGCAGAGCACAGTTCACTCTGACCAATCAGCGTAATCTCACGATCACGTGATTCTTGGCGAATCTCTGTTACACTATGGGTGCGTTCCACTTAACGCTTGCAACGCTCATAGAATCATTTCATCCTTGTTGTTTGTCAAATGTTAAACAAGGACGAATGATGCTCACGAGCATTGTGAGCGTTAAGGCTGTTCTACAATTGCGTAAGCGTGGTCGTAAGTAGTTGTAAGAGTGTTATAGGCGTGGTTGTAAAGCGGTACTTCCGGTTGTAGAGCGTGTTGTGGAAGATGGTTGAGCTTCATCTTTCACGACTACAACAGATGTGAACGTAAGAGCCAACCAATCAGAGTCCTGTGTCGAAATACACGTGAAAACAACTCTCAAGATCTCAAGTTGGAAATTATTCTTTTTATTGTAGTGTGTTTTTGGTTTTCATCGTTTTCATCATGGAACACGAAGAAAGTACTGCTCTAAGTTTCGAGACACAAAACTGCACTCTGATTGCAGGTTGCTGTAATCAAGTTTACAACGTATCTTTACTCTATTGTAGATTGATCCGTTGTACAACATCCATGACTACTACTACTCCTACTCCTACAACCCTACGTTTACGCAATTGTAGAATAGCCTTTAAGTGGAACGCACCTTATAGGATCTCTAATTGCTACTAAGCAGCTCTAGGGCTGCGGTCCACTTGACGCTCCAAATGCTTCGAAGCATTCCTCTTCTCCTTTCTTTCAATGAAGAAAGAAAGAGAAGTAGAACGCTTCAAAGCATTTGTAGCGTCAAGCATGGTGTAAGCAACAAGGTGAACGTGAAGCATTGCGCATAATGGCGGCAGCTTTGGCGGTTGAACCAATCAGAAGACGACCTGTTTGTAGGCGCGCCGCTCACTTCAAAGTGAAATTTGATTATAAGAAATAAAAATGCGTGAATCATGTAATAAAATAATCATGTTAATGCTAATGTTAATGATCATGTTTATGTTAATCATGTTTTTTTTCTTCTATAATGTGTTGAAAAAGAATCATTTTTAGATTCTTTTTATTCTTTTTCCTGTAATATATACGAACAGACATTGTAGAAGAGAAAAAAAAACATGTATAAACATGTATGAACATATTTAATTATATATATTTTTATGTTTTTTAATATATTTTTATATGAAAAAAGTTTTTACCGGGACACCGACGCTTTGACAACAGACGCACGCGACGGGTGACGGACGTGACCGATGTGACACTCGTGACAGATGACGCACTGACAGGAGCAGCCATATTGCTTTTCTTGCAA
Source organism: Harpagoxenus sublaevis (assembly GCA_030770355.1). Lineage (NCBI taxonomy): Eukaryota > Metazoa > Arthropoda > Insecta > Hymenoptera > Formicidae > Harpagoxenus > Harpagoxenus sublaevis. Next base: position 65,791 of record JASTWR010000830.1, read on the forward strand.
AACAGGTCGCGCGCTGATTGGCTCAAAAATTGAACGACTGCGCAGCGTCGGGAATGCTTCACCTTGTTAAGGCCATCACACACAAAATGCATAACGTCGCATAAGCATAGCATAAGACCGCTGGACCAATGAGCATCTTATGTAAATTAATATGGCGACTTTATGCTGGATGCTCATTGGTCCAGCGGTCTTATGCTATGCTTATGCTACGCTATGCATTTTGTGTGTGATGGCCTTTACTTACACCATGGCGTCAAGTGGACCGCAGCCCTAGTCTGCTGAATGCAGCCAATTATTTCGTTTCGCGTTTCAGTTCAGTCAAGTTCAGTAGCTCACTGAAGTTAGCCGGACAACTTCGACTTTTTACATTTTTTTAAATACGAATCGTTTGTTGGTCGTTTGTTGTTGATTGTTGGACTAATGAAAACGTTTGTTGGTTAATAGTTTTTACGTAAACACGAAAATAATTTTGAGTGTGAATTTAGTCGGTAAATATATAATTCTTTACAGTTTTCGTTTCAAAAGGGGGTCAATCGATGCGGAATCGTTTGTTGGTCCCGAATAAACTAATGAAATTGTTTGTTGGATCACGGTTTCGCTTAAAAAGGCGAAAAACTGTATATTCGTTTAGCTGCACCGGAGAGTGGAGGTGAGACGTAGAATATGTGGTGGTTTCGGAACGCATTTTTCCGAATTGCCCGATATGTAATAGTTTAAACTATTTCCCATTTATTTATCAGATCGGCTACATTTCACGTGCAAAAATATAGGTAAGTGTAAAATGCAAATTTAATTCTGAACTTAGTAAAAAGTATATTCTTGCAATAAAAGATATAGATTGCAAAAGTAGAGGTAACCTAAAGTTGTATTTGAACAATTACATCAAATTATAGATCTATGAAATATAGAAATAAACTTATATTGTATGTACAAGTACCTAGATGTAAGTACTTTTGTCATCGTACGGAAACTCGCAGTTCAAACTAACTATAAAATTGTTTGCAGATGCTTGCTGTCATTGATGGCATTGTGAATACAGATCAAAGAGGTAGAAAAGCAGTGGAATACCTCATGCATTTCCAAGTAAGTTAGAAAAGTTTTAGCGAAGCTACTTAATCTTGTACAAATCACATTAAAGTACACATTAAGGAAATATAAATATATTTTATCATTGTGTAAGGGTTGGAATCGGTCTTGGCACCGTTGCGTAACAGAGGAATATGTGCTCAAAGATACAGAAGAGAATTGTCAACTTCAACGAGATCTAGCACAAAAATCGCAGCTTTAGCTGTACGTATTTCTGAAACTCTAATATTATACAAATTTAATGATTCATTATGAATTGGTATACTATTTTTTTTTCTAATGAAACAGGGGTGCTTATTTATATCGCCACAAACGCAAGAAGAAAAGCCATAAGACGTCAAAGCGCTTAACCGAAACAGAGCATCAAGAACCTCGTCGTAGAGCGAGAAGCGGTAGCTGTCGAGCAGCATCACAGCTACGACCGGATCTTCCGAAGATGGCAGTTCAGGCCGACACGCTGATTATGATACCGAAGTGTTTTATTTTCAAGTTACAAATTTGATTTTGGACGTTTCAGAACTTTTATAATCCAATAACAGAAAGAGATAGTAGCAATAAGTTGAAAAATATATGTAACGCTGATTAACTATTGTGTTGTGAGGGCGTAATTTTCTTCACGTTGTCCGCTATGAAAGGTTTAATTTAACGCATGATTTAATTTATCCGTATGATATTGCAGATCGAGGACTGCGAAAGTAAGAAAAGTTTATAAGAATTACATTTGTAATTTATAGGACGTAAACATAGAAGATGATACAAAGAGTAGTTCTGGTTACATGGGTGAAACGAGTGACGATGAACACAGCGGGCGGTAGTAGCCAATCTGGAGCCAGTATGAAACCAGGCGATGATCTTGATATAGATAGCACATTAAAACGGATTCTAGAGCAGGATTATGACCTAATAAGTAATAAAAATAAGGTAAGCTAGTAATTAATTTTTGAGTTAATATATATTACAGATATAAGCTATAAAGCAATGGTGCCAGATACATTTTTCAACAACTAAGAACTATTCCTGCTGTTTGCATTTTATTTAATTTTTATATTAAAATTAAAATTATACAAAGGATTGTGATTTATGTTAAAAACTAATCTTTCCCTGAAAACAAATATCGTGCAAATATATTACTGATATTTATTTCAGCTTGTACTTCCGGCGCAACCTACTGTGATAAATATTCTAGAATCCTTGGTACAGCATTTCACTACGACACAGTTTACAAATATCCCAGAGAAACCTTAACGGAATAAAGTGAATAATGCGATAGAGAAAACAGTAAACGAAGTAAATATATGCAGAGAAGTTGCGGACGGCTTGCGTATATATTTCGATTTCGCATATTATCTCATCTGTTATATAGGTAAGAAAAAGAGCAATATTTACATCAACTGTCAAAACAAGAAACTATTGTTTTGTTTCAGGTATTTAATAAATATAGTGGAATTAGTGGAAATGGCGGAATTACCAAACGATGATATGGGCAACAGTAGCGAAAACAAAAACGATTGTGATGCAAGGGAAGCTGTTTGTAGGCAATTTTACAAAAACCGCATAAGTAAGGATAATGTTAAGTTAGAAACTGATGACAGTACACCTCAAGAAGAAAGACGCAAACAATTATTGGAACATCAGAAGAAGTATGTATAACAGATCACATAAAGAAATATTTTACTGTTAAATGTACCTTATAAAGAAACTATAATTGATATATGCGATATAGAAATCCATACAAAAGAATTAATAACTTGTGATGAGATATATACAACATTAAAGGTAATTATGCATAAAAGGGGCATCCTCTCCGATTTGTTTGTTATTTTAGTATGTTGTTGGGGATGTCTTCCCGAGTCATTTCATATATATATATAAGGGTCGGACTCAAATAGCTTCGGAGATACAAGCTGAGAAAGGAGGTATTTATGCATAAAAGCGACTTCCTCTCCGATCTGGTTTATTTTTTAATATGTTGTTGTGGATGTTTTCCCAAGTCATTTCATATATATATACAAGGGCCGGACTTAAATAGTTTCGGAAATACAGGCTGAGAAAGGATAAAAATAATAAATACAAAAATAAACGTTTAATGATGATTTATTGAATACTATCATTAGGAATCTGAAGGATTTCAACCAAATGTGTTCTTTGTATGTGCTTCAACTTACAAAGCACATACTTGTAAAGCGCGTCACTAACCTATAGGTTAGTGGCGCGCTTTATAAGTATGTGCTTTGTATGTGCTTCAACTTAGAAAGCACATATTTGTTAAAGCAGAGAACAGGGGTGGTATATGAAAAGTACATATTTATATGTACGATGAATAGTTGGTATATAAATACCCATCCCTGCATGCGGAGAAGTGCGGCAGTCCCTGTGTAGTACAGCCTGTTTGTTTATGTTTTCAAAGTGGCTCTATTGGTTTGTTTTCGCTCGGATTACCGCATTCTTTAATGCAATGGCTGAAATCTTTCAGATTCCTAATGATAGTGTTGAATAAATCATCATTAAACGTTTATTTTTGTATTTATTATTTTTATCCTTTCTCAGCCTGTATCTCCGAAGCTATTTAAGTGCGACCCTTATATATATATATATGAAATGACTCGGGAAGACATCCCCAACAACATATTAAAAAATCAAGCAAATCGGAGAGAATGCCCCTTTTATGCATAATTACCACATTAAATAATTATTCTGTGTATACGTTTAAAAAAGAATCATTGCAACAATCATACTGTTATCTAAACCATGTGTTATTCATATCACAAAACGTTAAAATAAGAAAAGTTTTATATATCAATATGCACTGTATGAAATATATCAAGAGCCTTGTCACTGAAGTACAACAATATATTATTCATAATTTCTATGTTCATTACTTTCATCTCTAAAGATAAAAAAAAGACATTACGGACTATACGAACGTGTCATCAACTATAAGATTCTAAGACGATTTCGATGTAAAATGAGAAAAAATAAAGATAATGTAAAAAGTCACTCTATTCTCCATTATTGTTATTCCAGGTAGATTAATCCTATGCAGCGTACATAATCCTAACTGCAAACCTAGCAATAACATTTGCTTGTGCAAGACTTCATAAAACATTTCTATGTGTTTATAATCAAGAGATATGTTAACTCTGTCATCTCGATCTTCGATAATGCTGCAAATTAATAAATAGCGGTATAAAATACGTGCTACAAACAATTATACTGGATATTTTTGTATAATTCTAAACGTTAACATTCGTACGCTGATAATATCTTTCTCAGGTCTGGAGTGTAAAATTTAACTGTAATGGTATCTGTAACCGATAATTCTGGCACTGTGTATTCCATTTGAATTTCACCAGAAAGTATCGGTTGATCCTCTTTGTCAGTTGCCATAATTATAATTGGAATCAGCCAGCTTAAGTCGTCCTCGTTAGCTGGTAGTGCAATTACCAAGCAATCGAACATACGACCAATAATAGCGTGCACTGCGTCCATACAGCTGCGAGTGCCACGACATAGCAAAAGGGGCAATCTTATGGAATTCTGTATATTTGATTCAGTCTGTGTTATCCTCCAGAATAATAATATCCCTTTATAAATAGGTTTCTCGACATCTTTCTCACGACCATTGGTCTTACAATTAGCTATAACTTCAATCTAAAATATATTTTAAGCAAACTTAAAACTTTGTTGCATTTCTAATGTACATGTTCGAATAAGATATTAAATAAAAGATCAAGAATTAAAATTATGTGTAGATTCTTTTACCTTGATTGCTGGATGATCTTCATTTGGTCTGGAGATAATATTCTCCACAACAGAAAACTTTGCGTCGTAAGTTACATCTTCATGTGACAAGATACTTGCGACCTCTTCTCTCAATCTTTTTGAATACAGTTTGAAGTGAATATCATCTTGTTGGAAGCCAAATAAAGCAGATGCTGCATAAACGTTCCACGTTTGGCCTACTAATTCTGTACAGTTAATTTGCATGTTAAATTAAAAGAATATAGTATTCAAACATAGTTTCAATAAAGATGGTAATTATTTAAACTGGATAATTGATTGACATACCAAAATCAGACTAAAAACTTGAGCAGTAAGACCTAAGCAGTAAGAAAATCAACAGTATAGATTCGCTAGCGCTTACGTTTATGCCTTAAGGTCTTGATTGTGATTGGCTGATTCGCTTACTGTTCAAGTTTTACTGCTTAAGTTTTTTTTTTGTGAGCCATAGCCCTAACTTCAAAATGAAACTTACTTCTGTATCATAATCAGCGTGTTGGCCTGAACTGCCATCTTCGGAAGATCCTGTCGTAGCTGTGATGCTGCTCGACAGCTACCGCTTCTCGCTCTACGACGAGGTTCTTGATGCTCTGTTTCGGTTAAGCGCTTTGACGTCTTATGGCTTCTCTTCTTGCGTTTGTGGCGATATAAATAAGCACCCCTGTTTCATTAAAAAAAAAAAAATAGTATACCAATTCATAATAAATCACTAAATTTGTATAATATTAGAGTTTCAGAAATACGTACAGCTGAAGCTGCGTTTTTTATGCTAGATCTCGTTGAAGTTGACAATTCTCTTCTGTATCTTTGAGCACATATTCCTCTGTTACGTAACGGTCCCAAGACCGATTCCAACCCTTACACAATGATAAAATATATTTATATTTCCTTAATGTGTACTTTAATGTGATTTGTACAAGATTAAGTAGCTTCGCTAAAACTTTTCTAACTTACTTGGAAATGCATGAGGTATTCCACTGCTTTTCTACCTCTTTGATCTGTATTCACAATGCCATCAATGACAGCAAGCATCTGCAAACAATTTTATAGTTAGTTTGAACTGCGAGTTTCCGTACGATGACAAAATTACTTATATCTAGGTACTTGTACATACAATATAAGTTTATTTCTATATTTCATAGATCTATAATTTGATGTAATTGTTCAAATACAACTTTAGGTTACCTCTACTTTTGCAATCTATATCTTTTATTGCAAGAATATACTTTTTACTAACAATAAGTTCAGAATTAAATTTGCATTTTACACTCACCTATATTTTTGCACGTGAAATGTAGCCGATCTGATAAATAAATGGGAAATAGTTTAAACTATTACGTATCGGGCAATTCGGAAAAATGCGTTCCGAAACCACCACATATTCTACGTCTCAACCCCACTCTCCGGTGCAGCAAACGAATATACAGTTTTTCGCCTTTTTAAGCGAAACCGTGATCCAACAAACGATTTCATTAGTTTATTCGGGACCAACAAACGATTCCGCATCGATTGACCCCCTTTTGAAACGAAAACTGTAAAGAATTATATATTTACCGGCTAAATTCACACTCAAAATTTTTTTCGTGTTTACGTAAAAACTATTAACCAACAAACGTTTTCATTAGTCCAACAATCAACAACAAACGATCAACAAACGATTCGTAATAAAAAAAATGTAAAAAGTCGAAGTTGTCCGGCTAACTTCAGTGAGCTAAGTTCAGTTCCAGTTCGGGTCAGTTCCGACTTCCGACAGTTCCGACCAGTTCGGTGTCTTCGGAGTTCAGACTTTCGGAGCACTGAGCAGTTCGGAGTGAGCTGAGAGCTCGCGGTCGGGTGTTCTCGGTGCTGTACGGTCGCCGAGAGTACCGAGTCAATTGCGAACTAGCGAGCTGCGAGTCGTCTCGAGTTTTGAGGGTTTTGAGTAATCCCGAGCCCGAGGCCCGAGCGCGTTGCGAGGGAATTGGAATACTTACAATTAGAATAGCTCGCGTGTGGCACATCTCGATGCATGAAGACGCGCGCGCCACGTAAATGTACGTCACACGTGCGATGAACGCGATCACTTGAAAGTTGCTTGATTTTTAGCTTTTATTCGGTGAGTGCATAGCTTTTCGCCCGACTCGAAAAATCGAGTCTGCTTCTTTCAATTGCATCGCATTCTATACTTTCTGCTCTTGGAGTCTTGGAATGAGGTATGTTCGGGAATTGAATAAAAAGGTGTAATAGATACGTGCAGGTGCAAGAAAGAGATTCTTATCGACTACGAATGAACGATACTTTTTACGTAATGGTAAATGGTAAACAAAGCAATTCCGCTTCGTCCCAAGACGTAGTCGATCGTTTTCTCCTAACTTTCCGCACTTGCACGAAATAACAACTACAAGAACCAACGGAGGTTAACTCGCGACGTTACCTTGCCCCTTGCCGCGTGATGACAGATATCGTCGATTTTCCCGCCGATTTCGAACCTCTTTTCGAGCCTCGTGCCGCGTGTGCCGTCGCTACCACAATACGTGAGATCGATCCTACTCGCGACAAAAACGATCGTATTCACGAATTCACGAAATCGAATAATCGTACTTATGCTAATTCTATATGTATATATATTTAATATCTACGCAATGCGTTAAATCACACCTTATTTATGTCGTTCGCACACTTTCTACTTAAACAACACGTAAGGACGTAAGCGTATCTCGATGCCTGCCCTCCGAAATTCCATTTATTCCGTCTATCGCTTTATCGCGAAACGATGAAACCTTCATTTCCTATTTTTTCTTGGAGCAAAAATTTTTATGACTTTTGTAAACCCATGGATTTTTTTTTAGCTGGCATGATTTGTCAAAATAGACGCAACAGGATAATATTGTGGTGTACCGTTACTCCGACACGATTCTGACAATCGCGATTGTGCTTAAGCTACAGCTATCTTTTAGCACGATTTACGTTTATTACTGGATTGGTAAAGATGATTGTCAAGAACAAGTCCTGTCGATTGGTGAGTAATGAATGTATTTTTATAATGTCCATTTCCACCAGCAATGTAGATTAACTTTAATCTTGGTTTAACTTACCTACTTTTTATATTTTTTTAGTTCTAATTGTAAGAATTAGAAAAAGATAAAAAGTAAGTTAAACAAAGATATTTTAAAGTGTTAATATATAGTAATCTACATTGGTAGAAATAAACATAAGTAAAATCTATCGATCATAGAGATGTATGTACTGTGTATGTATATATATATTCGTCCGATTATTTCAATTATTTTCTTTTACGTTAATACTTTATTTTATTTTATTTTATTGTAAAGCATTTTTTGTTAAATTTCTTGAACTTTATCAATAATTTGTATTCTCTATTTGACGTATTTCAAATAGAGAACTCAATTCACGTAGCTTTTATATTAACCTGTGTAAGGTTCAATATATACATAGTAAGGTTTAAAAGTTTCCATTCCAAAGATATGAAAAAATGATAAAATGGAACAACCCTTTTCACTTTTAAAATAATCACTTTTTATTTGAGGACATTTTTTTAGAGCAATGAATTCATTTTTCTATACCACTACAAAAATATTCTAAATTTTTGTCTTTAAAGTAGCTTAACATTGCAAAGATCATTCTTTATTATCGGTAAATTTTTTTCCACACAAATTTTATTTTCAATTTTAAAAGTAAAAGTGATTATTTTGTAATTTTTTATTTTTAAAATTGAAATCAAATTCACATTTGTGTGAAAAAATTTATCAGTGATGAAGAAGTGATCTCCACAGTATTAAATCATTTTAAGAACAAAAAGTCATGAATACTTTTTGGTGTAGAAAAATTAATCCATTGTTCTAAAAAATATACTAATTGTAAGATAAAGGATAATAATTAGACATCGGATTTTTTATATGCAGATTGGTGGAAAGGAGCAATTAATAACTAATAAGATTATGTTATTTATAATATCCAACATATTTATACCTAACATATGTTGCAGGATAAATATGTTGGATATTATAAATAACATAATCTTAGTTATTAATTGCTCTTTTCCACCATTCTGCATATGAAAAGTAAAAATGGCTGTTTAATTTTATTACCTTTTTTTATATCTTTGAGCCCGAAACCTTGGGTTTTATTAGGTATAATGAATTCAATAATAGTAGTATCTTGCGTGTTATATTGATTAGTTTCTCTATTTTTTCTATTATTTTTGATTATTTTTCTTTAGAACACTTCTTAAGTTAAAGTGAGCACCAGTTCCATCAAAATGGCAATTGGAAATGTTATTTGTGGTGTAAATACTCCAAAAGTGAAGAGAAAGAAAGTTAAGGTATTTTCTTTTTCTTATTAATGCATTATTTAAGATATTATAATTTGTTTTTAATATGTTGTTTTTAATTTTGTATTATACATTTTTAATTTGATTTCGATATACTATTTGATAATTAAGATATAACGGTATACAGGGTGCGCTTCAACAAAATATTAACGCTTACATGGAAAGATAGAACTGATAACTCAAAATATCATAGTAACAAAATATTTTGTCTTTAAGGAATCTCGATTTATTTACCATCATTGTCAACACATTCTTGGTATATTCTCCAGGTGATCCTTCGAGTCCTGAGGCACATTTCTTTGAATATTATTGTAATATTATAACATTTGCAAGTTTTAAATGTGAAATCTCCAGACCTCACGCCATATGATTTCTGGCTGTGGGAGATGATGAAAGAATATACTACGAAGCCACGTAATGTGCAAGATCGAAAGAAAATTGCAAATCTGGTTGCAACAATACCCAAAGAAATATGCCTCACGGCTCTGGAGACCACCTGGAGAAGATTCCAAGAATGTGTTGAATGATGGTGAACAAGAGATTCTTTGAAGACAAAATACATTTGTTACTATGATATGATATCTTATGTTATCAATTCTGTTTCTCTAAAAGTTTTTATATAAGTGTTAACATTTTTTTGTAGCATCCTGTAACAATAAGAATAGGGGATTACATTACATAAAGACTTTTAATATATTTGAAACTAACATTGATTCTTTTCTTAACATGATTGTAACCATTATGTCCTTACGTTTATCAAATTATAGACAACAGAACGCAGTTGGATAGAAGCAACATTTCAAAAGAGGGAATGTGCAAAGTTTATTCCAAGCACTGAGGATGAACACAGGTAGAATTCTAACACAAAACAGCTGTAAGATGTATACATAGAAAAAAAGATATAAAAAGATAAATAATGCTAAAGAAAGCTTATAATACTAAAAATTCTATAAAATTTTGCATTGTATGAAATTTTCTACGAGTACAGTATAATTATTAATATATTTATGTTTTTTATTATTAATAGAAGATTCTTGATATTATATCAGCAAAATACAGCGTGTGCTATAGAGTGTGACTTATCATCAGATTAGTATTTAAGATGGACACATACCTAAATTCATTGTTTTTCATTGATCAATCTGTTTATTC
>JASTWR010000831.1:0-76044 GCA_030770355.1 Harpagoxenus sublaevis
GAAGAAATGGCTGCGAGACCTCATCGGGGACACGCCCGACGTTGATGTCACGATCGAGACCATCGATGCCGATTACGAGGACATCGGTAGGCTGCGAACGCTGACCGCGGTCAGGCCATTTCGCTGCAATCGTCACACGAGGAACTGCGCGATGGAGAATGTGATAAAGGTACATGAATGGTGGACCGAACGGCAGGAGCGAGTGAAGCACCTGTGATTTCCGACAGGATACGAGATTTTTCCCATTTTTTGTATTGTATACATTTGGGGAAATTAAAATTTTTGACATACATATGTTTTAGTGTTAGTGTTCATTTATTTATCCCAGCCCACTCGTGTACACCGTGACTAAATCTAGATCGTTAGCGACAACATCCTCCCCTCCCTGTTCGTCTAATCGATGGTACCCAGATTCGACGTTTATCGTCTCTCGGTTTTTCTTTTATATATTAGCGACGATTAGTCATTTATTTGAGATGCAAATAAACCGTGTCTTTTCCTCTTTTCTTTTTTTTTCTTGTTCGTCTTATTTAAATACCCCCCCCCCCCCTCCACGTCCGTCCAATCGATGGCGTCCAATTACGTTCGAATCGCGATCAGACGCTTATCGTCTCTCGGTTGTGAGTGAGTCATCTCGCCCTTCATTGTTCTCTCAACTTCTCGATAATGTTGTTCTGGCGCATCGTTATCCTCGCGATTTACGTCGTTGCGGTGAACTGCGAATTTAACGCTAGTGATACTAAAGCGGTGGTCCATTATTTGAAAAAATATGGCTATTTGCAGGGGAATGCGCAAAAGTTTTCAGCAGGCGACGATACGACTGCGGCTATGAAACGTGCTATCGTGTGGTTTCAGAGATATTATAAATTACCTGGCAACGGTGAATTGAATGAGCCAACCCTGCAATTGATGAACACACCCCGCTGCGGTGTCGAGGACATGTCGGAGCGCACGATTGGTCCACTCTCGCAGAAATGGCCTAAAACATATCTCACGTGGAACTTTCACGGGGCGACGGGGGATCAACTGACAACAGCTCAAGCCGCGTTCGATCTATGGGCGGCGAATTCGTCGTTGACGTTCGCGCGCGATATACAGAATCCCAACATTCTGATATCATTTCGCGATGGCTTTCACCCGTTTCTCAATCCTCGACATGGAATGTGTTTGGAATCGATGGACGGCCCTAACGGAGTAATCGCTCACGCGTATTTCCCTACTGGAGATAAAGACTATGTCTCGGAGATACACATGGACAACGCGGAACGATGGCACATAACTCTGGACAAGAATCCTCCGGGAACTTATTATATGCTTCAAACGCTCACGCACGAGATTGGTCACGCTCTAGGATTAAGGCATAGTCCGAACGGGGATTCAGTGATGTTTGCATTTGTGCCAAAGAAACCTTTTCCCACCAAATTAAGCTATGAGGATATTCTTACTATCCAACATCTTTACGGTCTTAACGTTTACTTTCCGGTTTCCATACCGATTACGACAACGATCGCGCCGATGACCACAACTACGAGGGCGACGACTACGAGAGCGACGACGGCAGCCACCACGATCGCGACTGATACGAAATTCTCGAAAGACGACGTCGAGACGGATCTGTGCGCCTTACAACGCGTGGATCACGTGTTGGTATTTAATAGTCGAATTTACGTCATGCGTAAGCGACACGTATGGTCGATCGATGTAAATGGAAAGACCTACAGGAAACCGTTTTTGTTGACGAATTATATTAATTATCTGCCCCTAAATTTCACACTTTCGGCCGCCTATCAAGCGCCGTCGGGCGATCTCGTGCTGTTTGTGGACAATAAGGTATACCTGGTGAATTACCCGAGTTTAGCGCTGGTACCAACCTGGCCACGATATCTCTCCGAGCTTGGATTTCCATCGAACGCGAGGATCAACGCCGCGGTGAATACTAACCGAGGACGAACCTTCGTGATATACGACGATCAGTTTGCGGCCGAGATGAACGAGTGTTCAATGAAAGCCTCACAATTTTTCTCGATTCAGGCGATATTTCCCGGAATACCGTCCGATATTTCAACGGCCTTCCGATTTATCGATGGGAATCTGTACTTTTTCAGCAAACGACAATTTTACAAATTTAACGAATTTACGAAAGCTGTAACAACCATCGACGGATTTGAACCGGAGATGCTCGGTGTGACTTGTCCGAGGGACGGGCTGTTGCTAGAGCTGCGAAATCTCCTGAGTCGATTCGTTCGAATTGATGCGCTGATGAGTAACCGTGACGATACTCCCGATGATATTGAAGAGGAAAAGAGCGAGTCGACGGTGTAAAAAACCGGAGAGTCCGAGGATGTTGAAGAGGAAAAGAGCGAGTCGCCGGTGTAAACAAGTATTGTAAATTATCATAAAATTATCCGGAGAGGGGAATGACGTGTTTCTTTTAAGTCGACACCCTGTCACACGAGCGATTATTCTTGCGCGGTCCACCTACCGGGCGTAAACGATCAGACGCATAGAAAGATACGCTGAAAAAGAGAGAGAGAGAAAGATGTATTCAACATTGCGCGCTCATCAGCAGCAGGAGCAGCATTTCGATAAATCACCGCCGTCACCGCCGTCACCGCAACCACCGCAGCCACCGCAGCCACTGTTGCAGGTAATGCTGACGCAACCATCGCCGCCGCTGCAACATCACTTTGACAACGATCGTGAGAACGCTATCTGCGACGATGGAACAAAATGGAAAAAAAAAAGAAGGAACGACGAGCGATCGGTGACGACGACGCTGCCGCCGAATATTGAGCATGTCTATCCAACTTCGAGCAACAGCGGCAACAACAGTGAAAGAAACGCGTAAGTTGACGTTGACACCGACTAGCGTATCCCGCCAATTATGTAGGCATTTATACACATTGTATTTTACAGATATGACAACAGTAGCCGCTCGACAAAATGGATAGCCAATATCGCGCGTTATCGTATCCGTATCTTGGGAAGGAGATACTCGTTGACCAAAACGTTTTACAAATTTATAGACGTCGGTATCGCCGTTAGATTTCCGTCTTGCGTGGACATCATCATAGGAGATTATCATGGCAAGGAGATCAATCTCTCGCCCGACGCATGGAGTCAACTCATGGATGAAAAACACGCTATAATGTCACACCTGCGGCGGAGCCCCAGCAGCGGCGGTAGGTGCAACAACGACGACGAGAATACGCGCAATCAAGTCTCCAGAACCATCGTCGCAGCAGGTTTGACGTTACGATTTGGAAGACTCAACAATGTGCCGATCCTGCGTCTGGACACGCTCAAGACTCGTATCGTCCTGTCGATGAATACCGTGCTCGCTATGTTCGACCTCGAGCACTGCATAAATTTTATAGCGGCTACGCTGTGCCAGATAACCGACAAGGTCGACGCGAAACTGTCCCGTTTTGTCGCTATCGCATCCATGGTTCCGGACCCTGCGAACGTGCCACGTGTGATACGCGAGAGCGAATTTTTTGATCGCACTGACATCGTTGACTGCGAGTTGATCGCTTTATGTTTTGGAATGGCTGAAAAGTTGTAATTCTCTCACCACTCCCCGATACGAATAAACCTATCTAAAAAAAGCATTTCAATAAATAACAATTACACAATCTATACAATTCCCATTTGATATTTATTTTACCATTTCCCATTATGTGTACAGAGAGACATTCTTTTTTTACTCTAGGCTACAAATCTCATATCTGTGCGTATATGTATGTAGATAGATGTATTCCACCACCATCACCGCCGCCCGATCTTCAACGACACGATCGATCTGTAACGCGAGCAACTGTATTAATTTACAAAATTATTCACATAGTCTCAAATTATACGTACCTAAATGTCGTAGTAGTGAAGACTCTTAGTCTCTTTCACGATTGACGGAATAGTTGACATATCCGTCGCCACCTTATCCAATAATTCTCGCAACAATTGTCCCTTGCGGTCCGTCATCGAGGAGGAGATAAAGAATTGACTTCTCAGTTTCGCGTGCCTCCACCAGTGACGCTTGTCCACGTTTATTATGTCCTTGAAATCGTACAGGTCCAAGCGTACCAATTGATGTCCAGCCTCTCCAGGTGATCTCATAGTTTCCATTCGCCCATTATTTAATCTAGATACGTACTGATGAATATATTTGACATGACAATCGGGGGCCAGATCAAACAATGCGTCAAGCCCGTGTCCCTTGTCCACCTCTTCCTCCTTATCATCACTATCATTCTGCTTCTTTCTCTTCTTATCTTCTTTTTCCTCCGCCGTCGAAGTTATCGCCGTCGCTGTCGCTGTCGCTGTCGTTACCTCTTTCTCCTTCATCCTTTTCATGCGTAGATCCAATGGGGCGTTATCATTTTCGCAAACGTTTTCACCGTTGTCGTCGTTGCCGTTGTTGTCGTTGTCGTAGCCGTCGTTGTCGTCGTCGTTGTCGTCGTCGTTGTCGTCGTCCTCGTCGCCGTCGTCGTGATTGGTCACGACTTTGCGCGACGCGGAAATCTGTCTCGCCGCTCCGAGCGGTAAACTGGCGATATATGTTTTATAATGGATCACCAATTCGGTGTAAGTTTCCACATTCATAGTGTTCTTCGTAAACCACTCGTAGATTGAATCAGGAATTTGGGCGCGAATAAATCTATGTATCTCTTCGGCGGAACTAGTAGGGTTCAATGAGCCTTTGTCGAGCCACAACTGGTAGAGATCCTTCAGAGCTTTTCGCATGCCACGTCTGTCACAATTAGTTACCGTTTTCAAACTCTCTGCGGACTTCGTCATGCTCAAACTGACGAGTAATAATCTCAGGTTGCGCGTCGCTGTCCAAGAGGGATTCCAAATGTTGTACAATAGGTCAAGGAGGTTAAAATGAGTGCCGATTTCATTCGTTTTATTCTTTCCCTGATCAGTCGCAAACGGCGCTTCCATAATGAACATTACCTCCGCATCTTCCTGAGAGGGCTGAGATTCCACATTTTTCTTACTCATCTTGACGTACACTTGCGCGATTTTTTAGAGAGAAAAACGGTACTTCGCGGTTCTCGATATTTCGACTTCTGACATCGAGCTGGTCTCGTCTCGCGCTTATATATATGTACTTATATGTTTACGCATATACCACCGACTCTTGTCATAAGTAAAACCATTATGTAATGTTAAGGTGCGCCTAATTGTAAGTTTTATTTATTCCTTTTCAAAACAGTCATCGCATAAAGTGTTTTTTCTAATCACCGTGATCAAATGATCTATTAGCATAAATGATTCTCTAATTGACGGGATAAAA
Organism: Harpagoxenus sublaevis; assembly: GCA_030770355.1. NCBI lineage: Eukaryota > Metazoa > Arthropoda > Insecta > Hymenoptera > Formicidae > Harpagoxenus > Harpagoxenus sublaevis. The sequence continues at coordinate 5,300 of JASTWR010000831.1, forward strand.
CGTTCTATTTTTAATTCTTAGAGTGCGATTATCACAGAATGACCGAGGCTTTGAGGTGTGCCAAACCGCGACGCCGATGATGTAATCACAACACTCCCCCTCCCAGCGCAATTGTTATTCCTTTCAAACATTCGTCGCACGCATAAATGTTTTTTTTTCTAATTGCCGGGATAAGATGTTCTATTTTTTAAGTGTTTAATGTCTTTCCCATGTCATCGCGTAGTTTTTTCCGCGAAACGCTCGAGGCTTCGAGGTGCGCCAAACCGCGACGCTGATGATGTAATCACAACACTCCCCCCTCCCAGCACAATTGTTATTTCTTTCAAACATTCGTCGCACGCATAAATGTTTTTTCTCTAATTGTCGGGATAAGATGTTCTCTTTTAAGTGTTTAATGTCTTCCCCATGTTATCGCGTAGTTTTTTTCCGCGAAACGCTCGAGGCTTCGAGGTGCGCCAAACCGCGACGCCGATGATGTAATCACAACACTCCCCCTCCCAGCACAATTGTTATTCCTTTCAAACATTCGTCGCACGCATAAATGTTTTTTTTTCTAATTGCCGGGATAAGATGTTCTCTTTTAAGTGTTTAATGTCTTCCCCATGTCATCGCGTAGTTTTTTTTTTTCCGCGAAACGCTCGAGGCTTCGAGGTGCGCCAAACCGCGACGCCGATGATGTAATCACAACACTCCCCCTCCCCGCACAATTGTTATTGAATTAAAAAAATCGTAGAACATATAAAAAATGCAATGGGCGCATGTGAAGTAACGCACGTTTTCGATGAGAAGCGAATAGAGGTAGAACCTATCTCTCTCTCCCTCTGTCAGTACTTATGCATATACTCCGGTATTCATAGTCGAATCTTATTTCACGACTGTCTTAAGTAATGTCTTAAGATGCTAATACGGCTCTGTGATTGGTTTATAACATCTTACGATCGTACTTACGACGGTCTTAAGTCATATTCGGATCTTATTTCAAGACCGTCGTAAGTAATGTCTTACGACGCTAATACGGCTCTGTGATTGGTTCATAACATCTTACGATTGTGCTTAAGACAGTCTTATTGCGTGGTGTCACCTGTCGAGCCTACTGAACTAGCTCCACACTTAATGCGTCGTGCGTGGCGTCATCTGTTGCACGATGCTGTTACTACCCCCCCCCCTCTCCCCACACCCCCCCTGACGATGGGTTTATTCCCGTGCGGGATAAATCCCGTCTTGGTCTGCTACTCTTCCGCGAGGAATATTGTCGGGACTGCATCGGAAGTTAAGCGAGGTTTTTGATACGCAATCTGCATCAGAACACGTATGTAATTAGTATTTACAAATCCCGACTGCTCATCAGCTCCGAAAATACAGAGTATGTTAGAATTTTACTTACATCAGCGAGGAGCTGTCCATTTGCATCGTGTCTCACGTACTTCCTCACAATACAACCGGCATCGAAATGTCTATCGCACACAAATTGCGTTGCTTTTAATCCCGGAATCGCAGCTCTCCACTTATCGCGCAATGTCTCGTCCACCGGCACTTTAAAGAGTGAACGCTTGAGGTTCAAACTCTTCGAGTTTTTCTTGCACTTTGGCACCGCACACCGATTGACCATAGTTGTCAGGTCATTATCACGCAAAGTTGATCAGAATATCAGAACTGGTTTATCCCGTGTAATACTCCCGCACGTGTTCACGAAGATTGAACGTAATGTGCTTGAGCGTATCAGATGAGGCTAGGTTAAAGAGAAAATGTATATCCGTTTCTCTCGCAGGATTTTGACAGTCTTAGTCTTAGTTCCGGGCCTTTCTGCCTCCTGGTACGGCAGGCTAATTGCCCCTAGCTACGTCTGTATGTGTTCCTGTGTGTATGTGTAGCGTGTATCTGGCTCTCTAAATTAGCGGCAAACTTCTTAAGCGTGTGTGTGTGCGTGTCCGCGGTGATGAGCGCGGGTTGCCGTGGGTGTGCTATGCCCAGAGAATTGCGCGGATCACTTCCCCCTGCAGCCTCAAAAAATCTAACGGTCGAAACACGTCCGAACACGCTCGCTCGCGAGATGCGACTCAATGCAGGATTTTGACAAAATCGCTTATGGCTAGACTCTTATTACAGGGTCTCTAGACGACTTTTCGATCGACACGATTAGTGCGGACACGGAGCGAACTACCGAAAACGGGGACATTAAGCGAGACACCCCCACCACCATAAAATGGTGCGAGTTTCCAGACCTGAGTAGAAGACCGTGAGGAATACACTCGTCGCGGGAACTCGGGAGAGGAACGTCCGCTCAACGCCACGGCTCACGCGCGAATTTGCTCGGAAGGTCGAGTGAATAGTACTCGCTTATAACTGGCTTTTATGTGTTTATTACGAGCTGCCGAGATCCGTCTTACTAGAGCTCTAAAAAAGTATGTATTCTCGTCCGCCATTTTGGATCCAATCATATGTGAAAACATAACCTTTTCTTAATGTCAATACGCTTTTCGGTCTCGTATTCTCAGAGCTTCCAAAATGACTGGCTGCGTTGCAATTAATTGCAATAATAGAAGCGAAAAAGGGTTTCAACTTTTTCGAATTCCAATAAATGTGGAGCGACGAAAAAAGTGGATTTTTTTGATTGTCCTCAGTTGACATTTTACAAACAGCCAAATACTTAATCTAAAAACACAAATATGTGAAAATATGACAAAACTGCAACATGAAAACAATTTTTCGCGATGAGTATTATTTAAATAATATACCTTCTGTCCTTGAAATTACTGCTCCGAATACGTACAATGAAACGGAGTCACGATGTGTCGATTTACGAAAAATACGACACTTATAAAACAAATTATACTGTCGCGCGTTTAAGAACACACGTCTAATCAATTAAGAATCAATTAATACTTATTTTCAGTTTTACAGAATCGATATTTCAGCTTCATTTTTACATTAATCGCGAGACCGAAAAGCGTATTGACGCTTACGAAAAGGTTATGTTTTCACAGATGATTGGATCCAAAATGGCGGACGAGAATACTCACTTTTAGGCTGCGTTCGGGGAGTGCGCTTTTAGCGCTTTTACATCATTCTATCCTTGTTTTACGTATAATGAATAATAAAGATAGAATGATACAATAGCGCTGAAAGCGTGCTCCGCGAATGCAGCCTTATAGAGCCTTAGGGTGCGATCACATGGTGCGGAATGGAAGTGCGGAATAGAGAATGCGTCATAGACACAGCCAATCAGAGCTATGCCGCAATGTTTACGATTTTTCTGATTGGCTGTGTCTATGACGCATTCTCTATTCCGCACTTTCATTCCGCACCATGTGATCGCACCCTTAGTCTTACAATCGTGCATTCGTGTCTACCTTAGCGCTATCTCCACGCCCTCTCTGTACGCTCTCTTAAACCTACTACTGGCGCATACGCAATACAACGGGCGCGTTCTCACGCAACAGAGTATACCCAGTGAGAAATGATACATCGAAAAACGTCGATTAGATATCGAAATCTCGATATCAATATAAAATCGATCCCGCATTGATGCGATTTCGATGTATCGATATCTAATCGACGACTTTTCGATGTATCATTTCTCACTGGGTATATACATTGGGGAAACATATGTCATTCTTATTTTGTCTGAGTTTTTCTGAAAAACGTTCCAATTCGTATAAAAATTCTGAGAAAATATGAAAATTTTTATAGAAATTCTGATTAAAATATACATATATATATTAAAAATAATTCTAAGATATTTTTCCATCAGGAAAATCCTGATTCATTTCTGCCGTGTTTTTGCTGCCACATCGTGACAACACATCATGCTCGATTTCTGCTATACATCTGCTGTCGATAACTAATATTGCAGGCTCTGTTTGTATTATTAGCCGCATTTCTAGCATCATATCGTGACGGCATACCGTGCTTCGTTTCTGCTGCATTTCTGCCATCACATTGTGCTGGCAGAACCAAAGCTTAATGAGGACGCAGCGGAGCGGAATCTGCTGCAAATGCGTGATTGAATCTGCTGGCATACTGCTGGCATACTGCTGGCATATACTGCTAGCATTTTGCTATCTGGGAATTATTAATTGTCGAGAGAAAGGGATAGTTCTCGGAGTATTTTTGAAGTGTGCTGAAGTGATCTGAAGTGTTATTTTATGTAAATAATCTTTTTTATTGGCACTCAAGAGAATTTTCAGCCTGTCATTTCTCGACTCTGACTTCACGATCTCACATATTGGAAAGATTTATAGTTTATAATAATATAACAGAATTTGGTAAAGATACACTGAAAGAAAAGATTAGTAACACCAAGTAGAATTGAATTAACTGAAACTCAATTTCGGGGTTGTATATGGCAAACTATATTTAAACCAAATTTTCGTGTTCTTTTAACTTGATTTTTGTGTGAAAGCAAATTAAAGTTAAGTTTAATCAAATGGTTATAAAGGTGATTCACCCTATTTTTGTGGTTAAACTAACTACTTATTTAGTCGAACAAAATAGTTTGTTAGCAGAATGAAGTAATATATACAGTACAATGGAATAGTAATAAATAATTGTTTCAACTATTCCGCAAAGTAATGCGTTACGGTATGGTCGGTAGATTCTGACACGCGAAGAAGAATATACACTAAAAAGAACTTTTTTAAAAATGTTTTTTTATTATTTTTAAGTTTGAAAAAAGTTTGTTCGGAAAACATTAATTTAAGATTTGAAGAAATAATTATTTCACATTTGAAAGATTTTTAAATGTCGAGCCTTGCGCCGTGTTGCCGGAGAAGCTACTTATGTCTTGCCGGTCTCGCAGCTTGCGGATGAATGATGTTGCTTCACCGCGCGCCTGCTTATATTCAATATTGGCTCCCAACTGAAATTTAATTGCGAGTTAGCCTTACCATTATGCGCAGCCTAGCGGCGTCGTGTGAACTAGCATGGAGATTGTAGAATAAAATTTAAATAGAACTGTATATATTATCCACTCAACAGACTCCAGGGAGTTGCTACAACGATTTCTTTTAGTTGAATCTATTTCGCAAACGTTGTCTAATTATCCAAATAATATGAGTTCAGTGTACTTAATTTCAGGTTTATTTGACCCTCCAAGCAGTGGCAGAATTACTAGAATTCTGGTAGTTCAATAAACACTGTATATTGTACATATAACTACGTTTGAGTTCCATTAACCTTTTACTTTTGACTAGATTTTACAGTACAAATAACTACGTCACATTATTGAACTAATTCGATTTTTACTCAATTTGACTCGATACTAGTTTGTGCAACCAAATTCGCGCAACCCTGACATTTAGTTCTCTTCACCCAATTTATTTTTTTCAGTGTAGCTGATTGATTTTCGCACGGACTGTGATTGACCAAAAACCGTTACACTTGAGAACATTTCTCACTTGATTTTACTATATGCAGCCTATTGACAGTCCATACTTATACAAGTCAAAAGGGCAGGTCCGAGGGCGGGTTGATGTACCGTCGATATCTCATCCTCTTGTTCTTACAAGACTGTGTTGATCTGAGAAAACTATGTGGCAACGCTGAACTAATACAGTGACTATACGTTTACACGGCGGCTTATAATCCGGTTTAATAATACTATCCGATCCAATATTTTTTCCTCTTTTGATCATAATGATCATTTAAATAGGAGCTTCTTTTGATACTAAAACTACAAGTTCTAGTATACAGGGTGTTATTTGAAAAGTTTTCGCTTAATAATTGTTTATTGAAGGAAAAAGTGGTATTTGGACTTCTGACTTAATTTGATCTCAAGACTACACTGTTGCAAAAGTATTTCAACTTTCTTAATTACATGAAAGCTCCAAAGAGATGTATATATACACTAAGTGTTTAAAAATAGGGTGCTATTGCAACAGTATATTCTTGAGACCAAAAAGTCTTGTACCATTTTTCCCTCCAACAAACAAATATCGAGAATAGTAAGCTAAATATTGAGAAAGTTACCAAATTTTCCCTAAATATCTAAAAAAAAAATATTAGACAAATAAAAAAATGTTTCAAACAAAAGTTGCTCAAATTAATTAGTAGATATCTAAAAAAAATTAAAATGGGAGTTTTCATTGAAAACAGTTGCTAATAAGGGCCGCGATCTTTATAGCGCGCTTCATGACGATGCGATCGCGCTTCGTCTCGACGACTTCGACGACTCCACGGGGATGCACGGGCCCAACAATATACATATACAGGGTGTCCCCAAATTAAATGTTAAAATTTCGGGAGCGTGTATATAGAGGGGATCGATAAACTAAGAAAAAAAGTTTTTTAGAGATTTGCTCGTTTTTGCTTCCTTTTGGAGAAAATCGCAAGAAACCGGTCTTTATTTTTTTACTTATTTATTATTTATTTATTCACATTTTTGCTTTCTTAATGAAGGTATTGTTTAAAATGTTGGCCTCTAGCAGCAATGCAAGCGTTGCATCTAGCACTGCAGCTCATACTGCAGCCAGACAATGTTCTGGTAATATTGTATTTGGTGAACTGCAGCCACGATTCAGTCTCTCAGCTGCTGTCATGAGTCGATTGGCAACGAATAATCTTTTCAGGCAGAGCTACTCAAGCCTCAAACCTGGCTGGATATAAATTATCCACAACGATAGATTGGATAGTTTATGTGAAGGAGCACAATACCTTGGCCACCCCGATCACCCGATCTGACACCCATGGATTTTTTCTTGTGGGGAGCTCTGCAACAAGAATTATTCGTTGCCAGTTGACTCAAAAGAGAGCAGCTGAGAGACCGAATCGTGGCTGCAGTTTACCAAATATCACCAGAACAGTATCGCAACACGAGTTGTCAGTGCTAGGCAATACTTGCATTGCTGCAAGAGGCCAACATTTTGAGCAATACCTTCATTAAGAAAGTAAAAATGTGAATATATGAGTAATAAATAAGTGAAGAAATTCACTGGTTTTTTTTGCGATTTTCTCCAAAAAAGAAACAAAAATGAGCAAATCTCTAAAGGACTTTTTTTCTTAGTTTATTGATCCCCTACACGCTCCCGAAGTTTTGACATTTAATTTGGGGACACCCTGTATATATATCAAAATAGATTAATCCAAATGTTTAGAGTATGAAAGAGGGGCTCATATTTAAGTGATCATTATGATAAAAAGAAGAAAAGTGTTGAATCGGATAGTATACGGTAGTTATAAAACCGGATTATAAACCGCCGTGTAAACGTAGTCACTGATTGTGAGTAGCATACAGGCGCAGCGCAGCTTTCATACAAGAGCACTAACATTCATTTGCTGAACGATCAGGCAATGGAGGGTTAAAGGCTATCTATTTATTTATGAAAGTATTGACTAAATACATATATTTATATTTTTAATAACATGAAAAAAAATATTTGAATCATATTTGCAAACAGCGTATTTACGAGACTTTGAGTATTATACATGCAACTAATTTATACAGGATGTCGCAAAATTAATTGTCTTATTTCTACAACTTGTAAATTTTTAACCAGTGAATAAAAATGCGAATTCTAAATTTTTACTATTTAGCTTTACATAATGAGATTTAGAGTACCATATTTCATATGCTTGTACTTTTTCAACCGCATTTTTCATTACTGTGATCAAAGTTTAAACTGATGTATCTTATTTTTATCTATGTTATTAGAGTTGTAATAGAAATAAAAGGATTAATTTTGGAATACCCTGTATAAGGAACATTATTGCTATTGCGTTATGTTCCTAAAAAAATATCGTATTAAAACTACGAGTATCTTATAAAATAGGCCATCCATCTTCACTTATTTTGCGATTACAATCTTGACATCTTTAATATTTTTATAATAAAAGAAGGAAATCCCGAATTTGTGACGAATTGTGTGTTAATATGTACAGCCTTACCTGTTGCCTGGCCTCAGAATTACACGAGAGAAACATGCTCATTTTGCTGAAATGAACATATATAGCGTTCGAAAAATATCTGAGAATGCTAAATAAATGGAAATTATATAATTAAATAGGTGCATCTTAGAGATAAATAAAATAAAACTCGGCTCGTTTTTTATAGAAAAATCTAAATAAGGATAACCAGATCAGTAAAATACAGTAATAAACGTAGATGCCATTTATATCTTGATTAAAAAGAATAATAGAATAAATGTTTTGTTTTGTTCGCATACCTATTTGCAATATGCTGCATTATCGCATGGATATTATCGGCCCCCATATATTGGCCTGCTTATCCTTATTATATTTATCTTATTGTTAGAGACAAATTTTTCAAATGTCATCAGAAACGATATTCCATCCACAGGATTCCATCGATATTTATATTCACAATTATGCATAAGGATTACGCTTCCATAAAGAAATATTTATATTTGTACGGGATACGTTAAATGCTTAAACCAATATGTGTAATGCGAATTTAGAACTATTTTTTATTTTACACGTTATATATTTTAAGTACGCATTACGTGCGCAGCTTCAATTTTATCCATGCCCTATGATATGCGATGCCGTTTGATGGCTTACTAAATAAATAATTTCCCTGTAAGAAATAAATGTATTAAAATAAATGACCAGGAAATCGATTTTCCTGTTTCCGAAATTAAATGTTGAATCTACGAAACTAGAAAGTATACTTCGAATTATATCCTCTTTTCTTTTTTTTCTTTAGACTTATTTTTCCGTCTCTTTCGATTCTCAGTGTAATGATTGTGTTTGGTTATTCAACTGGACATTGAATAAACTTTATTCTAAAGGATCTATTTCTTTAATTCCAGATTGCGCCTCAAGAGGGTTAAAAGAAATAGGTACAAATAGACTGGACAAAAACACCGAGCGTTCTTCCCCGTATGCCTCGCTATATTTCTAATGTCTGGTTTTGGACGTCTAGCTGAACGGAAATGGAGATAGCAGATGTAGCGAAGCCTATAGGTAGGAATGCTCGGTGCACTCTAATAGTGACAGTGAGTACAAATGCACTGTGCATTAATACACCCTGTATGTACACTGATTGTGAGCCAGCAATTGCAACGTAATTCATCCCTACGTTATGTTTATTTTATTCTTTACGCGCGATGTTTTATGCAACAATTAGACGTAAGTTTTCAGGCTAAACCTAAGACATCCTAAACTTACTTAAAACGGCGTCAGAGACGAGTTTGTGTTCCAAGCAGAAAATCACATAAACAAATTGCTTCACTCGCGAGCAGTTGCGTTTTTCGCGTTTCTTCCTCATCGTCTCTTTAAATTCACGCCAGCACGCCATACGCGTAGGACTTTTCGGGCCCCATTCCGACGAAGGACTAAAGGCTGCCTTAAACATCTGCAAAAAGATATATTACATGAAAACATTCGAATAGTTAAACAGGAATGGGATTCAGAAGATAGTCCTTATCCTCCTTCCCTCCTCCACAATTCAAAATTCTCAGCATTCCTCTCCCATTTTCATTTTATCTCTTATTTATTGAAGGGCAAAAATTAAATCACGATATATATATATATAGTCAATCGCTAATAGACGATATTCAGATAGTGATTGCAGATATATTAAATGTATAAATTAATTCAGTGCCTTATAACTCCGTTTTATGATTATACTTTCCCACCCTTTTGCAGTTTACAACTGTGGACTTCTACGTTTTCAAAACACCATACGCCGTGGCGAAACAAGCGATAAAATTTCATAAAACAGTAATGAATACGATAAACAAACCTCGAACTCATCACTGTGACACTCACACACAGTAATACCTACGCTACACGCACTCATAAATACACATTTCCGACTTCGTATTACATTACCAAAATTGCATGGATTAGTGTTGCATCATCTGAGACTTTCATATTCAATTATATTACTCGTTCTAGCCGTATTGCATTTTGTAAGGAAAAAGGTGCCATTAAATTTAAAGAAGAAGAAGAAGATGAACGATAGCGTCCGAAAAGCAGCATTTGAGGCGCTATATATTTTTTTTATATTTCAATTTAAAAAAAGCTACTGAAACCGCGGAAATGATTTGTTCTGCTCTGGGTGAAGGTGCTATCTTTATCTACAAAATGTGCAAAAAGTGATAGAGTTTTTGGAACTAGGTCGTTTTACAGCATATTATATTTGCAAAAATTTAAATTTTTTCTTGATAAGGTAGAAGATATAAGCTTCCTTTTGAAACGTTTCCGTTTATCATGTTTCGTTGAAAAGTTACAGTCGACCAGAATTAGCCAAAAAAGCGATTTTGGAGGATTTCAACCCCCTCTTCTTATCACTGAAACTAGAGCTAATTAAAAGGTTTCACTAACATTTCAGATTCCAAATTAGTAAAGTACAGCGACCCCATATTGGTAAAGAATGGCTAATTTCGTTTGCGAAGCATTTTTGTTGTAGACCCGTGTAATGAGTTGTAGGGATTTTTTGAAAAAAATACCATTTTTGAGAAACTTAGATATGCTATTATAAAGTACGTTTAAAATTATAACTTTTTTAAAACTATTTCTTTATATTTTTTTGTTTCGATCACGCAAAAAAAAAATTTGCTACTATAGGGACAGCTAACATTTTTTGCAGTAAGAGCTAAAAGTTTTGCTACTGTAAGCAAAACTTTTAGCTCTCACTGCAAAAAATGTTAGCTGTCCCTATAGTAGCAATTTTTTTTTTTGCGTGATATATTAGGAATGTAAAAACCGATTATTTTCAAGAGGATGTTTTCACTCCTAGAACCGTTTCTTAACTCCAACAAAAAATTGCTTTGTTATTAAGTCCTACTACTCTATTATTATGCAAAGTTTCAGTTCTTTTAAATTTTTGAGTTGCCGAGTGTCCCTTTAAGAAATTTGCCATTATTCTCCGGATTATTCATCAGAATTAGCCCTGTCGAATTATAATTTGTTCCGGTCGTGCTATCATCACCTAACTGACACACATTTCAAGACAGTATAGAAGAGGTTCGAAAAAATCTTGAAGACTTATTCCAAATCGCTAAGCTTCCGCAAGAGTACATTTATCAGCTATCTGATAAATGGGGAAAAGTCATAGAAAATAATGGAGATTATTTTGAACATTATACTTGTATTCGATTTTTTGTGAATAATCTTTGAATTTTGTGAAAAAAAGGTACCGAATTAATTTACGCATCTAATATTTAGCGAATACGATTACCTCGAATGGTCCCAAATTTCTTCTTGATAATATCACGTAGATCATCCAGAATGGAATTTGAAGTGCACCAAAAGTGAATAATATCCAACCGGCAACTGTAATATTTTAATATTGTAATATTTGCAATATTAATGTAGGTATAATATTAATACGCATTAGTACTAGATATATGTATATATGAAAATGGATTAGCTTTAAAAAAGAAGTTTAACGTGAATAAATGGACTAATGCGAGTCGGCAAACATAAATATTCGCGACAATGAAAGTACCAATTAATGTTACACCTTTATAACATTTGAGATTGCATTTATGCCCAGTTAAGGTAGTCCTTTCGCAGCACCTAGTCAAGTAACAGTCCGTCATGAGGTAATTGAAAACAAACATATTGCAACATCCAAATAATTATAATAATATAAAATATGATCATAAACGCATGATTTAATCGTATTTAATTATTTACTAATTAAAAAAATATCACAATAGTAGTGCGGTTGGACTCGATTTGGACTCGAGTAACCTACAAATTTGTTATCACGTCTCCGTCTCCGTGTCTCCGTCTCCGTTTAACCTCATATATCAGAGTAAAACATTCGGCAAGCCCTTATTTTCAAGGTACGTACGAAATCCGGAAACATCAGGGAATATTTTAAGACATTAATAATGTATTCATCTGGACGCTAAGTACATGTATTATTCGTTGAAAACCTCGGCCGTGGCGATTTGCATCATTCTATCTTTCTCGTTCATTAGATGTAAACAAGGATAGAATGACAATAGCACGCTCCGCGAACGCACATTTAGAACGACTTATTTCTTGTAAAGTGTCGGTAACCTCACCTGATTTTTCGTACACATGCCCCTTATTACTGTATATTTAACATATTTCAAATTTAAATACCTATCTGAAACTTTTTCTCATGAAAGGACTACCTTAACAATAATAGCTGTATTCTGATCGAAGAAAATCTGACTGTAAAAACTGTAACGTACCATTATATTTATAATATTGATACTGCATTATCGTGCAGGAGATATCAGCGCTTGCCGAATCGTAGTTTGCGTGTATACTTTTACTTAAATTGCAATATTTTCATAAATTAAGTAATATCTGGTTTCCACTTTTGCAACGAAAATTTTATCCTAATATTTAACTATGTCTTAAAATTTAACTAATCTGTGCCAAAATCGTAGGAGCATTCTATGTATTGAAAGTGCAGTCTCAAACTCTTATTCACGGGGAAAATTTTTTTACTGATATGTACGAGAAATGGTAAAACAAAGAAAGCTTCAGAGCATGACGAAACAGTTTGTCGTCGTTTTCGAAACGAAAATTGCTCCTCGCCTCCGATTAATGCGTTCTACTCATAGATGCTGATCGCTGTTCCTTTCACCTGCGTGGTCAATGAATGTTCAACTGGTGCGATCCGGATGTCACCAGTGTGATCGACGGCCAGTCCTTTTACCGGTTCCACGGCCTCCGAACGCTGATCGGTAGCGCTCTATATCTCAATAATCGATTGGCAATCGCCGATACTTTTTTCTTCTAAATTACTTTAAGCCGGAAGTTCAATTATTTGCAAATCTACATATCTCACGTGCAGTATACTAATTTTTATCTTTATCATTGATTTTTATTCTTTAATATCTAAGCTTTTTGTTCTTTTTTATTTTCTCGCTTTTTCTTTGCTACCATTTCTCCTATATTTTAACAAAATTCGCTCATACATGCACATACACATATAATATTTCTATACACTGTGCAAATATTCAACAAGTAAAAATTTTAAAAATTTGTTTCATTTGAATTTATCCGTCTAGCCTTGTTTAATTCTTTTATATAAATATAGGTATTTAATACACATTTTTCCTAAATAAATAAATAAATAAATACCAACCGTACGCGTTAAACGGATAGAATGTATTGCCATAAGTCAATGGTTTTAAATTGATAATAGTATAAATGAGGATTCCTGCGAGTAATAGCGGCGTGATTATCGCCCAGCAAACTCTCCAGTATATCGATGGCCGTTTCTGCAACATGTACTCAACATCGTCCAGAAAATTCTCCAGTCCGTATATCCAAAATATGCCGCTCATTTCCAATGTGGCCAGAAAGAAAATTATAAACGATCCCGCGTAGAAATCCACCAAACCTAGCAGGAATTGACCGCCCTATGCACAAATCTTATCAGATTTATATATACGACGAGAGTATGGAATTTTTTCGCGTGTGAACGAAGCTTTTGGTCCTATCCCTGATGATTTACGTAGATCTAATTTCGAACGAGATACTTACTGGCGTGCAGTAAAGAGTGCCAATAGAGAAGCCGAATACGGCTGTTCCAATCGTAACGTGCCAGTATTTCCACATTGGGAATTGATCGCATATAATAGTATTGATAGAACCGACGAGCGCGACGGCACTACCAATTCCCAGAACGTATAGCATTAAGAAGAAAAGCACGGAAAACATCTGAAAGCAAAAAGTGCCAAGTAAGCAAAATGTTAGCACTATGCTAGCAGTTAATTGTTAGCAAATTCGAGCAGAATATCGCGGCAGATCGATATATCAATCCGCGTTAAGCTTGTGTTCCGCCAACAAGCGCGACAGAATCTGACAGCAGAGATTGACAAAAAAAAATCGAGCAGAACCTGTTATTTCGTATAACTATCTAAATTATCACCCGAAACAAAATTTTTCATATATTATAATTATAAATATATAAAATATGTCCATATATAATATTTTTATATGTACAGAAAATTTTTTACCAGATAAGGACATATCGATTGCGCGAGAGGATTTGTCGTCAAGATTAACCCTTTATTGCACATTTTTTAAAAACATATTTTGCTAAATCTTAGTTTTTGGCGTCGCTGATTGCAAATCTTAAGTCGAAGTTTAAAAAGTCAAAGTGCAATACGGCGGCCAAATGAAAAAAGATGAGTTGTGGTTTATACATAACTAAAATTTTACGTAAGGATTTTTTAGGCTCCTGATTTCAAATCTACAGTCAAAATTTGAAAATTTCAAATGGCGGATCCAATATCGAAAAAGCATTTGCTACTTTTTAACGAAAAAGTTTCACTCTTACAAATAAATCAGAATTATAACGTTGTGGCAAGAAATCGCAAATGTAAATATACCGTTTTATATAATTATCTTATAATTTCATTAAATATAAGCAATTTTTCAAAATTTTTAATCATTTTGGCCGCCACACTGCATGCTGTTTTAAATTTTTTAATTTTGAGTGCAGATTTGAAATTGGTGGCCTCAAAAACATTAATATACAGGGTGTTTCCTAAGTAAGTAGACAAACTTAAGGGGATATTCCTTGGCTTATTTTAAAAAGAAAAGGTCCTACAAACATGTGTCCTAAACTGCTTCGTTTTCAAAATACAGGGTGTCAAAGTTGAGAGAAAAAATATAAAAATTTCGAAAATCTGGAAAACGCTTAGAAATATTTTATTCAAACTTGGTATGCATACATGTGGTATTAAGAACCATATTCCAGTATCGATGAAACATTTTTAGATGCACCAGGGGCGCATCAAAAAATTTTTAACTATTTTGGAAACAAAGCAGTTTAGGACATATGTTCATAGGACCTTTTCTTCTTAAAATAAACCAAGGAATATCCCCTTCAAGTTTTTGTCTACTTACTTAGGAAACACCCTGTATAAACAATATATGTTAAGACCGTTAAGATACAAATCAATACAAAGGAAATAGCCATACGGTCCAAGCTTGGATCTTTAGGCAGCTCAATATAATTATTTTCAATATGTATTTAATACGCGTATTTTCCAACATATTAAACTGCGCGCCGATTATTTGTCGGACTTAAAACACAGCTATTGTTGGAACATTAGACATTCCCTCTCCCTTCCCTAATTAAATCGATATCGATTTAATATTAAAATCACTGTAAAGAACTTATTGCGAAAAATATTACCCCAGCCAGGGTTCGAACCTGGAATCTCCCGCATTCCGTTCGGGCGTCTTACCAATTCGACTACCGGGGCATGTGGTAATATTTATCGCAATAACCGGATAACAATAATTTGAACGTCTTTCTCAGGCGACGTGAATAAACAATATATGTAATTCTTACTTGTGGCAGAATATTAAACTTGGCTATGGCGTCTGGATAGGAGATAAAAGCAAGACCAGTTCCGCTCCGTACGATACTGCTAATATCATCAGTGCCAAGCTCGTGTGCCAGATTTCCGAGAATACCGAAAATGGTGAGACCCGCCATCAGACTTGTCAACGTATCTAGCGTAGTTACAATCATAACGTCTCTGAGGAAATAAAATGGCAAATTATAATAATTAATAATCGTATTATCATGCTATTCCGTAAAAATATTATCACATTGTTATATATATACGATTTAAGTAAGGGATGATAGGAGTGTATAGCGAACTGAAAAATATTGAGGATACACTTAAAACTATGTAAGATTTCTTTATAAATTGATTTATTTAAATTTATTTAAGTTGATAGACGGATAGTGTTTTGTTGTTGAAAAAATATATGTTTTTAATAATAAAATAAGATGCAATATATTATAACATAAATACAGAAATGATAAATAATATAATAGTAAAGAGAACGTATTATGGCTCGTCAAAAGCAAAAGCTAAGTAGTGGATTATGGCCAAACTTCCGAGCAATATAAGGTGTTATTGAAAAATATATAAAGTTTTTTAAAGTATGTTTAATTATCAAGCTTATATATACGTTTCGACCTTACTTGGTCTTCCTCAGAGCATAAAATAGTAGTATTACCTACATCCAAGAAATTAAATAATAATATCAGAATAAAAATAACTGTTTGGAGTTCACATTAGAAGCATTGAAAAAAACAATCATCGTCGAAGATAAATAATATAACACATTGGAGAAAACAGTCGAATTTATAATTATAGTCAAAGTCAAATTTAAATTATACATTGTCACAATAAACAAGATGGCAGAACTCATAATTACCGATTACAATAAAATGAAATAATCGGAGTCACAGTTGGAAGAGATATATGCTGATTTATAGTGTAATTTCTGCATATCAAAAACAGTAGGTAGTCCTCGTTAGAATTCGGTTGTATAGAACCTTGGTGGTAACCATGCTCCTCGTCAGAGATCACCGATGTAAGTCCGTGATTGAGTGGAGGTAGAGTCCGGTGCAGTGTTTTAATTGAGAAAGTATTTGTGACCATCCTTAGTGGCAAATAAGTGGTCGCGGTAACAAACCCTGTGTTGTGAAGAGCATAGCTAATTGTAAGACCCTGTGTTTATCAGAGCGAGGATGTACTGCTACTACGTGAGCTTGATAATTAATCATACTTTAAAAATCTTTATATATTTCTCAATAACACCTTATATTGCTCGGAAGTTTGGCCGTAATTCACTACTTAGTTAATATAATAGTGTCCTAAATAATCATTGCAGTTTTCGCGTTTGCATGGTGGCCAAGAATTTAGCTTCAATAAATTATTTATTTGAGATAAAAAAAAGCGAACATTTCTTTACTTTACACTTGTCATTCAGAAGAGGGAACTTTAAAAAATTTCATTTTTTGCGAAACTAAATGTATCTAAATATAGGAAATTATACGTTTTCTTGAAAAATTTTATTTGTTTGTTTTTTTTTTGTTATAAAACGGAAATGTGGAAAAAAGCCTCCGTAAACCGTTGCGGAATATTGTTAAAAGTGTTACTTTTTAAATCTTTATACATGATATCGGATAAAACGTGTTTAAGTTATCGTGGTTACCGTTCTCAAAAATAAAGTTTTGAGACAAGCACGTTTGAAGTCTTAGAGCGTAAATTGTGCAACTTTTAGTAGTGATTTACAACTATTAATCTATACTCTCCATTTTTATAGCTTTAAATTGTAATAAAAAATGAGAAAAAAGTTTTTTAATTTTTTGAAATTTCTAAAGTTCTATAATCCCTTAATCAAATCTTATTATGTTACCAGTTACATCATATGAAGAAAAATTTCTCATGTAGGTAATCGATAATTTTTTAATCTCGCGCTCAAGAATTTAACGATCCTAAACCTTCCCACTCAGATCATCCATTCCGACTCCATTATATCTCAATTCTTATGTAGCGCTACAGTAATTCCATAATGCTATTTTTTTGTATAAAAAATAACCTGTAAATATTGTGGTTGAAGTCATTGTAAGACGAATACATGACTACACCACCGAAGCAAACCGACAGTGAAAAGAAGCACTGTGTGACAGCGGCATACCAGACATCCGCCTCGAACAGTTTTTCCCAACTGGGTTTAATGAAGAAAATGATTCCGTTCACGGCACCTTCCAAGGTTACTGCCCTAATTAGTAGGAAGATCATCACGATATACGGAAATATGGCGAGGAAATAAGCCGCCTTTCCGGAGGTCTTTACGCCACGCGCTAATATTCCGCAGATGCTGCTCCAGGCGACTAAGAGACACAACGTCAGTTTCCAATCTGGAAAGCCCAGACCATCTTCGATGTTCTCTTTCTCCTTCAGCACCGTTTTTCTGCACCAATAAAAATTCAAATAGGAACAAAAGATCGTTCAATCATGGCATGATAGATGTATTAGGACTTTCTGTCAACTCAGAAAGCACCATACGATATAGATACATATTGTGCAGATATGTGGATAATTTTTAACACTGACTGCCTCATAGTCATCAACATTTATGGATGCCAGATAAGTTTCCGCAAAAGTCCCGTCACGCATAGATGCATGGATTTTATTTACTCGATTAGAAATGATTTTATTAAATGTTTATAAAAATTTTGCGATCGTAAACAATTAAAAAGTATTATTTATATAATATTATACAAATGATATTAACATCAATGTAATGTGCGCTCATTACGGTAAAAAAAGATAATAAATTTATCTTAGCGATCAACGATGTGTTTGGCTCTGCATACTTTATATAGCACGCCAAAAGTTTGGACGCGCCAGAAGTATAAATGCAAAAAAATCAAGATTAATCGACAAATGGTTATGATATTGTTTCTTTGAGAAACAAAAACGCGGTTTATTAAAACACAATATACTTTGATATTATATTAATAATAAAAAACAAAAAAAATATCACATAACTTTTCTACAGTCTACTTTGGCCTACAGAACTAAAGCATAATTTTCGTCTATGTATAGCCTCGTCTACAGCTGATTGTGAGCAAATTTTTGCCATCCTATTAAGAAGTTTCAAGTCATTTGTAATGCCTCGAAAGACTGTTTTTTATTTTTGGAATTAATTTCTCTTATGCGTCGGTCTAAGTTTAATAATAATTCAATAGGACTTAAACAACAATCACCTCGGTGATTGAGGACTGAGGAGGCCACGTTACGAAGATTTCCGAGTTTCTTCTGTCTTTCCACATTATTCTCGACACAACTTAGCATATTTAAAGCAATATTATAATTATTTATTTTGTTGATTAATTAATTTTCTCAAAGCTCTTGCCCGAAATTAGTTTGGTAATCAAAGTCGGATCAATATCGCAAGCAGCATTTTACATATTTATTGCGATGTAAACTGTCTCGATGAAAACATCCTCTATTTTGCTATTCTAGTTTGTAGTAATTGTATTTACATCCATACGAACTTACGTAAAATAGAGTTCTGCGGAACTCCTTATCACAGTGCCGTTGTGCACTGTGATGTTGTTCGCCCTTACCGAATCCACGCAGCTATCTCCCCATTCTGCCAAACACTTGGACCACGGAAGCTGCGACGCGAAGCTTTTGACCAGGTAGAATAAAGTAAGCGACATCAACGAGCAATAGTAAGTACCGACAGCGATCATCGAATACATCTGTGCCCAACCAATGCCTCGGAATCCGGGTACTAAATTCGAAATTTTGTTATTATCAATGCCATTAATTGCTTAGAAGAGACATTATGACATATCTGATTATAAAGAGGAAATGTGTTTTCTTTCTTGCACATGCAAAATTCAATAATCTAAGAATTTTTTTTAAGTCGCTAATCTGAGGATAAAATTATGAATTCTGAAATTACCTATCTGATTATAGCGAACCAAAATTTCCAACATAAAAATAATAATATTGCAAAGTTGCGTCAACTAAAATAAAATTAATATACACTACATAATTCTTTAATTTTATTATCAAGCTTCGATGTTAAAAATATCATATCCAGCAAAGTATAATATAGTTTCTGTATTGTAATATAATTGTGAAGTCAAGTTAAGAAAAATATGTGATATTCCGGCGCGGAATGTTTTCATAAGAAATTTTTGAAGATGCACTGAGAAAAATACATATTTTGGTTGTACCAAAATACAAAATATACGAAATGTTTTCTGGTCATATCAAACAGAATTCCTGATTATTGAATTTTTAGTTATTTCGATATTTGTAATTAGAATATTTGATAGACTGATACCTTTCTGGTTGAATCTATCAAATGTCCAATTTATGTAATCAGACTTCTTTTCCCATATGTAAACTTTAAGGAGGTTGGCGCGTTTGACGAAATATAAGACGAGTCAATAATACAAACATAATACAAAAGTTAATTGTGTCAACAGTATGTAGAAAAAGTTTTGTTGACTTCTACCGTTCCGTTTTGAAGATATTTGTTTTAAAAGTTACAGAAATGTATATACGAGGGTCGTTTGAAAAGTCCGTGCAAAAATGAAAACTACTTAATTTTTTGGGATAAACCTTTTTTATTTTTCAACATAGTCTCCTTTTAGGCTTATACACTTCGTCCAACGCTGCTCTAGTTTGTTGATCCCTTCCGAATAATAGGATTTGTCCAAGTCTGTAAAATATAGCCATTCGTTTCTGCAATCACCTCCTCGTTTGAATAAAATCTTTTTCCCGCCAGCCATTTCTTCATATTGGGGAACAAATAATAGTCCGAGGGAGCCAAGTCTGTAGAATAGACAGCTGCAAACCGTCCTTGCAACACTTCACACGATTTCGTTTTTGGTCAATCGTGAGCAATCGCGGCACCCATCTTGCGGATAGCTTTTTCATGCCCAAATGTTGGTGCAAAATATTATGTACCCGTTCATTCGAGATGCCCACAGCACTAGCAATCTCACGCACCTTCAATCTTCTGTCATCCATCACCATATCATGGATTTTATCAATAATTTCTGGAGTAGTGACCTCAACAGGGCGTCCAGAACGTTCAGCGTCACTTGTGCCCATATGGCCACTCCGAAAATTTTGAAACCACTTATAAACTGTTCTAATCGAAGGTGCAGAGTCACCATAATGTTTATCAAGCTTCTCTTTAGTCTCCTGAGGCGTTTTGCCTTTCATAAAGTAATGTTTAATCAACACACGAAATTCTTTTTCGTCCATTTTTTGAAAATCACTCGCCTCCCTCGATTCAAACGAATGCCAAACACAAAGAAATAGACCGATCTGGCTGAAACTTGGTGTGTGTTCTTCCAAGAGATGCTACTAACTGAAAATAACCTCGATACGCACCAGTAGTACCATCTCTCTGATTTTGCACGGACTTTTCAAACGACCCTCGTACATATATAGATATACCCTTTATGTAAAATTATATTATGTATCTTTGTTCCTGTACGGTGAAAATGAATGAAATTTTTATCTTACACTTCTGTGACATCGAGAATTGCAATCACGGTTTTTTAATTTTTTAAGTTTAAATTTTTTTTTCAATTTTTAATGATTTATTTAAACAATATTAAGTATAAAAATAAGACAAAATTGCGATTTTACGCTTTTTCTGGTCCCAATGATAACATGTTATTTATGAATCATTTCTGAGACTAGCTTTACACTGTTTAATCATAAAAACAAAATTCTATATATTGTATAGGACATCGCGCCAACCTCCTTAAACAACCAAATATATATAATATATTCTACTAGAGCGAAAAACTTTATCAAAAAAATTAATGATAACACAAAATGTTATTAAAATAAAAAAAATTTTTAAAATAACAAAACCTTGGCTGAGAGCTTAAAGTATTTTAATCAGATTCGAGCTAGCTTTTGTTTCGAGTTGTTTTTGAGCTTATTAAAATCTTCCTCATTTTGCATTAATTTACAGATAAGTATGTTTTCTCCAGTAGCCTTAATAAAGTTTCTAATCATTCGTTCAATTCGTTATACTGTTCAACAAAAAATTACTTTTTTACACAAAAACGAGAATAATCGTTTTATAGTTTTCCAGACGTTAAATACGATCCCATTTACCAAATTGCTTTATCACGGCACAATATTTTCAGAAATTTGTAGTTAAAGTTGCTAAAAGGGCTATTTTAGTTTGATTTAAATTTTGAAATGATATATCTCAGAAACCAGAAGAGTCCGCAGCGTGATTCAAAGTGTATGTGATTCAGCTAGGACTCTATATCGACTATAATATATGTGAATATTAAAGTGATCGGTGAGGTTTAACTTTTTCGCAATAATTACCAAATTAACCCAGCGTAAGTGAGGTCGGGTATCTCATACCCAAGGCATTTTTTTTAAACGCAATTTTTACATTCAAGGAGTATTTCTTGACTCCTATTATATCATAAAATAAAAAACAAAACATTTTAACTAACTTATATTTACAAAGAAGACAAAGAAGAATTCGGAGATTTCATACACCCTACCTCATAGTCGGTGTATGCAATTACGCACCTCACTCACGCCGGATTAAGTATGTTGTTAGGACTTTCTTGTGTCGATTGTGGTTAAAGATATTGATGAGCACAAAAAAATTTATAATACAAAAAAAAGATTTTACGATTTTTCACTTTTGACATCATAATTTAATGCTGTTGCAGCGAATATGCGAAGTTTTTTTAGTTTCTAAACAGATACTAGAAATTCTTCTAACATGCACGAAGCCAGTCCGGTTTAATTGAAAACGATATCATGTCCTTGACAGTTAAGAGTATTTAGAGTATGACGAAACTGGAAATACGAGAGAGAGAGCGAGAGAGAGAGAGAGAGAGAGAGAGAGAGAGAGAGAGAGAGAGAGAGAGAGAGAGAGAGAGAGAGAGAGAATGTATTATATGTTTTAGTGCACGCGCTCGAGCACGCGCTTATTAATCAAATGGAGCAGGATGGTATCCACAATCTTTCTTGATGAATGACAAATTTTCTATTTATACAACTGCGCATATATATGTATATGTAATCCACATACATAAAGAATGAATTCTTAATCATCAGGAAACGATTATGAACACCGCCCATGGAATGTTATATCGTCATTTGTTACGTAAAGCAGAGCAAGTCTAGTTAGTACCCGATCCGATCCGAGCTGCAAAAAACAATTATTGCCAGACCCCGTCTAAATCCCGGTTCAACAATATAATCACGTGGATATAATAATATGGAGCCATACCTGTACAATAATTCGGGTCGGACCGGGTATTCACCCGGATTAGAATTTGCAGAATTTTATGAAGAAATGACCACGAATTCTCTATCTATTGCTTATCTGAAAGATTTAATCCATCTCCATTTTTTTACATCGAATTATAATTTTATACATGTATGACACTTATAATCCATCCTGTTTTAATAAAATACAGCAGCTCAATTCCCTTTGCGTGATGACCACGCATATTTCATGCAATTGTGCATAATTATTGGCTTGTTAGTTGAATGTATAATATATAGTTGATAAACAATTATTATACGCTATTTTGTATCTTGTCTTTACCAGCAGACCATATTTTCACGGAGGAGCTGCTAGTAAACTGGCCTATTATCATCTCCAAGTAATAAAATGGCTTTCCCACTAGGAAAAGTACGATGATATACGGAATCAGGAAAGCGCCACCGCCATTTTCGTAGGCGGTAAACGGGAATCTCCAAATGTTGCCAAGTCCAATAGACATCGCGATACAGGACATCAAAAACTCCATACCGTTTCCCCAAGTCGCTCTCCCCTTTTCGTTTTCCGCTATTGACTACGAGCAGATATTTACACGTGTGACATAAATGGTTCGTGAATGTTTTGCTCTGATGCAAAAACTATATGGCATAAGTCTTCGTGAATACATATACTCAAGTTCTATATGTATAATCATCAAAAGATGCTCGTGGAGCCAATACAAACCTCGAGATGTATTGGATTTTTTTAATTTTTACATCCGATGGACATCCCCAATACATGAAGAAAAAAGATTCTGCTGACTCAGCATATTTTAAGCATATAGCAAATATTTTGCCAATTATTATTCAGCAAAATGCCTTGTTAAGAATTTTGATTTTATATTTACTGAAAATAATTTTTCTGAATCTATAAATTATGTTGCTATAATAATTAATTGACTTTTATATGACCGTTATGAAGTCGCGACTTTATTATGACCGTAAAATATATAGTTTTTCTACCAAAGAAAGGATGGCAAGCGTCTTCCCTCGCAATTCTGATAAACTTCGGATATATGTAAATGTATGTATATTGTGTAGTATAGACCAAAATAAGAAACATGTATTTTTTTATTACGTACTGTTCTTATGCATTAGTCCTCAGAGGCTCCTATGTGCTTTTTTGTTTTGAATTCTTGTAACTCGGGCCCAATCGTGTAATTTTTAGACTGAAATTGTGATTATATGTATTTAGAGCAAAAAGTTATTTTTTCCGAAAATTTAATCGACGATATGGTGGGATATCTGATATAAAAAAGATATAGAAGGTAGAAGTAGAAGTGAGGGTAAAAAAAGTAAATAATTCCTGCTTTTTTACTGACACATATTCTACTAATAATTAATGATTTCGTCTACCTTTTTGAGTAGAATTTTGGTTATACATCACTCAAATAATAATTATATCGATTTATTTTATTCAGATATCAGTAACTTTCAGAAAGAGCAACTCCTTCTACCCCTAAATATGATTTGCAGTCTGAAAGTTTTGATTAAAGCTCAAGTTACAATTGGATTTAAAACAAAGAAGCGCATAGGGACCTCCCTGGAACTTAATGGGTTAATAAAATGTTAAAGAGGTAAAACACATCCCTTTGAAGAAAATCGATATTTATGTTTCTAAGCATATATCGTTGAAATGATAAGAGACATGTAGAAATGTTTTAAATAAAACTTTTATAGCTTCAAAAATACTTCATAACGGTGAATACAGTGTGCTTAGATTTTTTGAAAATATTATTATTTTTTAATATAGGTACCTCTACTATTGACTATTGTTTTTCAGAATTTTAAAATTGAAATTTTTTAATTGCATCTTGAAGCTGATCAAAACTGGGGGAGGGGGAATCACTTACGACTCTTTTCTTATAAGTAGATTACACACACATACATTTTACGTTCGTAACAAATTAAAACATGTCTCTATGAATAAATTTCCTTAAAAAGATTTTTTTATTTTATCAACTAAAACGTTAATGTTTTAGTATAACATCAAACAATAACTTAATTAGAACAATAATAAAAATTTATTGCAACAAACAGCAAAATTTTTTGTCAGGTATTTTAGATCTTTATGTGATTGGCATAGAATAAATAAAAGCGAATAAGAGATTAATTCTTGTCCCGCATAAGTAGGTATATGTAATGTAATAAATATGTAATAATTTTACTCCCCGATGGACATATTGAAAACATACCATTTCTTCCGACAGCGATAATGATAACGGCAATTTTCTGTTGTCAGGCGTTCGATAATCATAACTAAACCCATCGTTATTCTACAACAGAAAATACGTGGAATGCTGCTATAAAAATTCTTGCTTTCTAGAATTTTATATTTTACAGCAGTAGCAATTCAAACATTAAGTCCATGATTTGTTATAGGTAATTAAAAAATATATATTTAAATATAGAATTTAATGATTATTTTTAGGCTCAAATATTATAATTATATGATTTTTAAAGATTCTCTTAATTTTGCAAGTTGATAAGTTGAATCATCATATTTTCAACTTATCGAGATCAAATATATGTATATATAGGTAGGTATATACGTACATACATATATGTATAACGACTTTCTATTCTTAACTTCTCTTTCGATCTTGTGACAATATGCGCGTAGAATAAAAATGCCATCTTTTTATTGTACATAAAAAATACATGTTGTACATAAATAATATATAAGATCATTGAGAATAGAAATATATCAAGAATATGGAAGATTTAATAGCAATGTTGAATAAATGTAACTCACCGTCCCAAGGACATGTTTTGAGTTCCGCATTTCCTCGTTGTTATGATCATTGTCGCCAATAAAGCCTGGATTGTCTTTCCCATCCTACGTAAAAAACAACTATTTTGTCACTTCATTGTCACGGAAAAAGAACAATTAGAAATGACTGTAGCAATTACAGTGATCGGCAAAAATTCTATTTTTAGAAATGATATCGGCCGCGGTTATTTTCAATTAATGAAAAATAAAAAATTTGAATGTTTTTAATTTTAATTAACAAAAAATTGGTAATTAATAAAGTACTAATTGTAAGCTCTAGATTTAAAATAATTATCAATTGATTGGAAATATAATACTATCTGAGAAATTAATAAATAATCAGAAATATATTGCTCATAATTTAAAAAATTGGCAATTATATTAAAATAGACTATCGATTTTTAAAAGAATTACTTATTCAGAAAAAAATTTTCTCATTTTCTGAAAAATTAGTAGTTTTTAAAAAGTATACCATTTGTTCCTTGAACAATTAGTAATTGTTAGAAAATATATTACTAATTCTTGAGAAAATTAGCATTTATTAGTTTGTAAAGCCTGCGTTTGTTTATTCCTTTTGGGAAAATAAAATCTATAACGTTACGTGTACTTATTATATGTTTTGTTTTCTCAATAGCTCCCAATGGGAATAAACGAACGCAGGCAAAGTATCCGTTTTTAGGAATATATCAGTTGCAGGAGAAAGGAAACGATGAAGTTAACTATACCAAAACAATTTTTTTGTACTAAAAATTCGTGTTTTTTGAGCAAATTTGTAATTACTAGATGAACTATACGTGCTTCGCACGCTCCACTAAACTCCCCCCCCCCCCCCCCACATAACAATTATAATTTAATCATAATAATAATTATAAACAAATAATTGTGGATTTTGATTTTACGTGTTCACTGTCCATATACGTATTTGGTAATTATTTAGAACTAAAGACCCGCTTCGCGCGGGCCTAAAAGCTAGCCTATCTATAAAGCACAACATCATATAGTACATCATCATATAGTGCCTGTGTGTGTGTCAATTTACATTAATAATCGAAAAATTTATACCTTTTGTAAATTAAATCTAGAATCTTGATTACGAGTTATACGAGTATTACGACCGCCGCGAGACATTTTGTTATTTTGTTGAATTAGGAATCACTCCGAATCAGGACAACCAACGGTTAAAAGTCTGAGAACAATGACTGACACTGAAGAAGCAGAAGAAGCGCAAACGAATACGTCTCAATCTGCGAGTGAAACAGATTGTAAGACTGAAAATTTTTCAACATAAACTTGTATAATTTAAAGCGATTTTGTTGAAATATATCTATATTACTGTATTCATTTTAAATAGCGCGTTACAAATTTCATTCTATTTGAAGTATTCGCATTATTGTAAAAAAAACATTGTACAAATATAAACATTTTAATATATAACATTTAATTTTAAATTTTGGATTTTGTACAACATTCGAAAAGAAGAAATTACTTATCGCAAGTTGTCTACATCCTAAAGGAAAGAAAAAAATAGCTAAAAACTATTTAGAAGATTTGCTAGGCATACGCTCAAATGAAATTTCTCCAAACTCTAGTAAAAATGATGATTACGACGATTTTTTTACTTTTCATCGGCAATCGACATCAACTTCGGACTCTGGAGAAGAAGAACTGCAACGATTTCTGATGAAGTCAAAAAGGACTGATATTGAACTATTAAACGATTTTTTGAGATTAAAAAAACTATTCATTACATTTAATACGGCTTTACCAAGCAGTGCATCAGTTGAAAGGATGTTTAGTATCGGTAATTCTGTCAACCTTCAAGAGGTCGCCTACATGATAATATAATGGAGTATCAACTTTTACTAAAAATAAATCAAAAATATAGATAAAATTTAACGAGTTTATATTTTTTTATTTTATAATCCAAATAACCCTATATAATCCTTGTAGTTTAATACGTTATTCAGATAATCCTAGATCTAGATAGTAGTGTAGTTTCATACATAATACATTTTATTTAAGAATTTTAAGTTTAAAATTATCATGTTAAAATTAAACTTTTCATTCTGTAATCTTGTTTTAACATTTTAAAAAAGTAACTGAGAAAGTAACTAATAGTTACTTCTTAAGTAACTGTAACTGTAACTGTAACTAGTTACTTTTTTGACTCGGTAACGAGTAACTGTAACTAGTTATTTTTAAAAAGTAACTTTCTCAACCCTGGTTAAAAAGTTATTAACAAAAAAAGTTTGACAAATATAGCAGTTATTTTGAGTACTAAAAGACATGAACGACTAATATGTATGTGGAAATAATACATGTATGAACGAAGGAATGTCATTTAAAGCAGCGAATCGTTGATATATTGAACGTCTTTTTGTTAAAGCAGAGAATAGTTGGTATACAAAAGAATATATGCAATTTTATGGGTTAAAAAGCATAAATCTAAAGTATTCTCTGCTTTAACCATAATTGTATGACTATAATTGGAGGGGTTAAAGCCATAGTGGTGTAAGTTAATTTTTTTTTCTTTTTCTTTCAACATATCTGCATGTGTAGACTGCATCTATGAACTCAACTCGATAGGTTAAAAAAAGTGACTTACACCACTATGGCTTTAACCCCTCCAATTGTACAATTAAAGACAGTTTACAATTATAATTATACAATTATGCAAATTGTATAGTTTTATACCAACTATTCTCTGCATTAACAAAGAGACTGTTCAATATATCAGTGATTCATTGCAGATTATTCCGGTGACTGAGTACTTGTACAAAGCAGTTACTAAGTAGTAATGTCCTTCACACGTACCAAATCAGAGTGTTTACAAAATTTCATAAACAGTCAAATAGGTAGTATGCTCTGCTTTAACGGGGTTATTCCTTATACGGGGTTATAAATATAAAGTATTCTCTGCTTTAATCAAAAGCATAAACTGTTATCTGTTTTATTTAAAGCAGTGAATCGTTGATATATTGAACAGTCTTTTTGTTAAAGCAGAGAATAGTTGGTATAACACTATACAATTTGCATAATTGTATAATTATAATTGTAAACTGTCTTTAATTGTACAATTATAGTCATACAATTATAGTTAAAGCAGAGAATACTTTAGATTTATGCTTTTTAACCCATAAAATTGCATATATTCTTTTGTATACCAACTATTCTCTGCTTTAACAAAAAGATTGTTCAATATATCAACGATTCGCTGCTTTAAATGACATTCCTTCGTTCATACATGTATTATTTCCACATACATATTAGTCGTTCATGTCTTTTAATACTCAAAATAACTGCTATATTTGTCAAACTTTCTTTGTTAATAACTTTTTAACAAACAACGAGCAACGGCTTAAACCTTTTGAAGGTCATTCAGGGTCATGACCTTAACAACATATGTCAAGGTCAAGGTCATCGGGGCTTGCTCCCCTAATCGGTATTTTTACCGTTTAAAAGATTTGAACAATTTAGGACTCGTTTTAAAAATTCAAATTATTTTAATTGTACGTCTGTCGAAGAATCATTATTCTAAACTGTATAATATGTAAGTAAAATATAGCCAATCATAACCCAACATCACCTATCTATACGGTGTACTTGAAAGTACACGATCGTCACTTTCGCTCGTAATAGGAAAAAGAAACACCGTCATCTAGAATTTCATCATGCTTGAACATCGTTTATTCGTTATTGGCATCGCGCCAGAGTAGCACAATGCTTGAAATTTTGCGTAATCACACGACGAACTAAATTATTTCTCAAACCTTGCAGCTTATTTGTGATTAAGAATGTGGATAAATATTCTCATTAGTTTTATAGTTTCTTGAATTTTTATATTCTTAAATTATTAATAAATATTTATATATATTTACTTTGTTTATTACACATTAACGTTGATTTGACTTTTAAAGAAAAAAATATATATTATATGTGTTTACTCTAATATTAAATCATTTAAAACTTCGAGGTTTAAATCTTTAATTTTTAGTCAAGCTAAAAATTTTATAGGTTTTGTAATCTATAGATATATTATAGTATATACTACATTTATTATATAGTATATACTACATTTATTATTGAATTTGTCAAACGTATTAAATATGCATTAAAATATAAACGCATTAAAATATAAACATCAGTTTGACGTAGTGTAAATTTTAACATGTATAAATGGATGTGTGTCCATAAATAAATATAAGTATCAAATTATAATCTTTATGATTAAATCACGTTATTAAAAATTCCAATTAGATAACCATATGAATAGTTGATTTACTTTCTCTTTTTATATCGTTACACACACAGATAGAAATAGTATATTATATTAATTACATAATTAATGTCGAAACTATACAAATCACAACAAACAAATTTCGACTTTTATGTCTTTTCTGACGCTTAAAGTTTTATCCTACATCTTTGACACAAATAATCCTCTATTGTATCTTACGTACTATAATAATCGCGTCTAGAATGCGTGAAGGTCTCATTCATCATGCAATAGTACTTATCATTTTATGAAATCTCTAAAAGTATAATTATGAATACAGGTGACAAAACAAAACAGAATTCAGTACGCCATAATAAAAACGGTTCCTGATCACTTATTGCTACCACTGACTTCCTACTATGACGTTAATCTTTTTAATCTTATGTTTTTTTAATCTTTTATAATTGTGTGAAACATTTGAAGATGTCAAACTATCAGATAACTCTGACTCATTATGTAATATAA
This sequence comes from Harpagoxenus sublaevis, assembly GCA_030770355.1. Taxonomy (NCBI): domain Eukaryota; kingdom Metazoa; phylum Arthropoda; class Insecta; order Hymenoptera; family Formicidae; genus Harpagoxenus; species Harpagoxenus sublaevis. The sequence continues at coordinate 35,376 of JASTWR010000831.1, forward strand.
AGACACAACATATCTGATTAAAAAATAGGTATCTATTTTAAAACGGAAAGATATTATAATGGCTCCTAATGTAACAAATAAACGTGTTTCTCTTTTTTTGTCTTTTCATGTTGTAACGTGAAAATAGAACTTTTTATAACTGCTTTTAAAATGCTTTACAACTATTAGATAATTTATGAATTAAAAAGAAAGGCGAGGGAAGGGAAAAAGAAGGAAGGAGGAGGAAGGGGTAAATGGGGAAAGATAAGCAGAGAGGGAGAGGGGAGGGAAGAGGAGGGGAGCATCCAGAACATTTCGTAAATATACCCGAGAACAAATGTAAGAAACAACTAATTTATTATCGATAATTAAATGTAGGAAAAAAGTTTACATGATTAGTTCTTTTTACATGAAAGTGATTGCGAGTGTGCATGTGTGAGACATAAGAAATCAAAAACTAAAAAAAAAACATATTTGGTTTAATATGTCAAACAATGCATAAAATTCATAAGTACTTGACAGTCTTGACATGCACATATATAAATAGATATATATACATATACATATATATATATGATGGCAGAGAAGATGGTTCAGAGAAGCAACTTTTATTATAGCAGCTCTTCAGACAAAGAAATAAACGAATAAACATATCTCTGATCTTTATCGAATTTTGTCCTGCATCCTCATATAAGACAACGTTATTACTGATTCGATAAGTTTTTTAATCTCGCCATAACATATTATATAGCCACAGCTATATGTTGACAGATTTCTTATGTGTTATATATGTGGCACGGATTTTGTAAATTAACGTCACAAGAGTGAAAGGAAAGATAGATGTTACGACTTAATTAAGGATGTGTTTGGGCTGTACAATACCAGCAAAAAGTGATTAAAATTTAAAAACTGCAGATTTCTTATATTTGTAGGTCGCTCAAATATATTTTATAAAATAAATTTATATTACATAAAAAGTTCAACTATCGTAAAATAACATGATTCTTAACGTCTTCAAGGAAAGGAATATTTATGAATAATATTTTTCGTAATCAACGACAAAAAATTTTGGTCTTTAAAATGCCCTAAAACCAACTGCAAAAAACGAAAAAACGAATAATTTATAAAACGATTTTCGGTTACTATATATAGGTATCGAATAATTTAAATATACATTTATTATAAAAGTAATAAGTTATATATATTAAATTAATAATTTTAAAACAAAATATAAACCATTTAATACCAGCTTTAAATAACAACACTGCATTATTTTCTACGTTGGCATTACTGCTTGTCAAATTTCGAGCGCAAAAAGTATAAATATAATAATAGTTCTTTGAATCTTCGTAAATCTTTTAAAATGACGAAAAATGATAAATATCGTTGGAAAAGGAAATGGGTATCGGAAATTATATACAAGAAGCGAGTAAAACAAAGCAAAACTGTTTGCATCGCCAAAAATCAGAAAGTGCCGACGTCCATAACCGTTATTTAATAGTAAATGACTGCAGCGTACTGACTCATATTTTGCTACAATTTTAGGTAAATAACTTTCAAACGAGTAAGTGGATTCAAATGAACTTTTGCACGAATATTTATTAGTTTTATTAGCATATGTAAAACATTTGATTTAATTCGTAATGCTACTTCCTCATCAAATTATAAGAATAAGAAGAAAATTCATGCGTCAACAAACTTTCGATTAAAATATCTCAGAAACTAAAGCCGTAATAAAAAATCTAACTACATTTTTTAAATATAATGTCAATACAAGCTTTCGATTGCGACCAGTCCGAATAAGATTGGTGCAGCCAATCCCGAGATATGATAGGAATCAAGGCAAACCAAAAAATCAAATAACTCTTAAACCAATAAGAGAATTGTGCTAAAATTTTACACAGATACTCAGACATAATAATAGAACATCTGTGAAATTTTTAGATTTTTGGTAATACTTTGTGTGTGAGATGTGACATATACATTCTTAAATCTCATAATCATCATTCTCCGATTTGAAACGATTGTCGCGACGTTTTGACGAGCGAGAAAAAAAGATTGAATTGCGTTCACAAAAATTTTAATAAAAAATATTATATAAGTGATAAGAATTATTTATTTAAACATATTTCTATATCTTTTCAAGTTAAATAAATAAAATTTTTACACTTTAAATAATGTCTTTGTGTGTGTAATCTTCAAAACAATTACGCATAGAACTATATAAAATATAAAATCTTATATTATTTTTGAAAATTTAATAAAATATCTTTAAAAAATTTTAATAAGTTTTTTTCCAATTTCAAATACACAAATAGACCTTTTTGAAAAATTAAAAATATTTTTGCGCAAAATGACTGCTGTACTTGTGCAAAAATAAGTATTTTTTTAATTAAAACCTTTGATGAACAGTAAACTACATTAAAAATGTATAAAAAAATATGTTGTTTATACATCGATCTAGTAAGCAAATTGCTCGCAGTACGACAACAGATTGGCAGTTTTGCTCAGATATCGCAAAAGATCCGGGATCCGGTAGCCGGTAGGTATTATCTGTGCACTGACGGCGTTAGCTATAATTTTTAGAGAAACTTTGGAAACTAAAAAAATCATAAATAAATATAGATACATAAATAAAAAATAAAAGGAGTATAGTTTAAAGTTTAACTTGTTAGGGTTTTCAGGTTATACATGTAAACATTAATTTACTTGAAATTATCATACATATATTTGCGTATATACTGGGGGGATGCGTCCCCCTCGTCCCTTTTGCTATAACGGCGCTCGTGGATCTGTGCATTAAACTCATCGTGTTCTGCTGATAAAATCTGACAACAAATTGTCGGCAGAAACCAAGCAGAATTGTCATTTCGTAATTAATATATTTAAATGGAATACATCATTTAGATGGTTACGAAACGGCAGATTTTGCTCAGTTTATGAAGTCTGCCATATTCGTGTGGTTAACATGCACATATTAATAAATTCTGTTATAATAATATAATTAATATCCTATGTAATTAGGAATTTCTGCTGGTATTATATCGATAAAATTTGCAGCAGATACTTTCAAAATCTGTTCTCGGTAAATTTGGGTATCCGAAAGGAGTTAGAAATGCTAAATCATCTATCAGCGAATTCGATTAGAATTTCTCCTGCGATTCTGTAACTCGTTATGCACATAACGATTGTCGTTGCGCAGGTATAATGCGGGAAAAAAGCTGCGCAACGACAACATAACGACATCGTTATCCGCATAACGAGTTACAGAATCGCACCTTGGGTGCACATTAAAACCGTCGCACACAAATCGACGTAAAAAAATGTGTGTCTAATATATATAAATACACAAACGTGTTAAACCACGGTTAAACCACGAAATCCTCAATACACACTTTATATTTTGTGTTGTTTGGAAAAATATGTATTTTATTATTCAAGATATTAACCCGGCGTAAGTGAGGTACGCGTAATTGTTACATGACCGACTATATATGAGGTGGGGTATGAAATATACCCGAATTCTTCTTTGTCTTTTTTATAAATATAAGTTAGTCAAAATGTTTTGTTTTTTATTTTATGATATAATAGAAGTCTATATTACATGATAGATAAATAAAACAGCAGTAACTATAATTACAAAAATATTTATTTTGAACTTTGGCAACAGGTTCAAATTATTTGAAACGCAATTTTTACATTCAAGGCGTATTTCTTGGAATACGGCTCGTCTAATAGCTGGAGCGCAAGGTGTGAGGAGAGGAGCGCGAGGGCAGTTTCAGTGTTGCGCAGGAGATTAACGCGTCAGGAACTACACTTACATCGCTAATACAATAAAATAATGCAAAATTATAATCTTTTTTTAAACAAAACATTTTTCTTTTAATAAAATCAACAAAAAATTAAAAATAAACTTGTTATTCCGCATCTGAATCACATTTTTCACACAAAAATAGGTTTGCGCACGTCTATCTCGCATCGTCGCCGGCGCAACACTGAAACTGCCCTCTCGCTCTTCTCCTCACACCTTGCGCTCCAGCTACTAGACGAGCCGTATTCCAAGAGAAATACTCCTTGAATGTAAAAATTGCGTTTCAAAAATGCTTGGGTATGAGATACCCGACCTCACTCACGCCGGGTTAATATTGTGCATTTTATACTTTATACATTGATTAGATGTACAAGTGTACAACAGCTTTAATATACGTCACTATGATATAATAGTGCACACTATAATGTGTCCGACGCACTATACATATATGTTTCGAATACAGTGCTTTCATCGATTCAATTTGATGTTAGTTAATTTTTTTTTAATCTTATATTAAGGTGTCTTGCTATCATATCTTTTGAAATTTTTAAGGACATTTTTATTTCTTTTAATAAAAACAGCTCAATAAACAAAATGTTAATAATACGTTAGTTTGCTGAGATTCCAGAAAAATTTTGTGACAGATCGGCATCAATCGCTGGCAGAATCTATGACATAAATCTGCTGGTAGATTTGCAGAAACCGAACAGAATAATTTATCATTTCGTGATCATTTAAATAAAATATATCATTTAAGTGATTACAAAATGGCAGATTTCTGTTCGATTTCTGCAGTCGATTTACCATCCTATTCTAATTAGCAGATTCTGTTGTATCTTTGCTGGTTTTCTGCTGACAAGTTTGTAGTAGACACCTTGCAGAATTTGCAGAATTAAAAAGTTTTGTATATAGATCTATATGTATTTATATGTATGTATATAGAAAAATTAATGTAATCATAGCATGTGTGCAGAATCGAAAATGTTTATCATAAAGATGATAAACTGCGATAAACGTCATTTTTATATGTCTGTATCAGTTTTGCGCACATAAAAAATATATATATATAAATCTGTATATGTATACCTACACGTATATGTATATATAGTAAAGTTTTCTTACGAATGAATTCTTACTTTTTCCATTTTTTCAAATATTGAAAAAAAAGTTGTTAAAACACCAACACTCGCGAATTGAACAACAATAATGAGACAAAAATTGAAGAATTAAAACAGAAACAGCAAAAGCGTTTTGAATAATAATAAACGAATTTCTAATATGACCGAGCGTAAAATCTCGATAGATATTATACTTTTATGTAACGCTTGTTCCGAGAACCGGCGGCTACTGAGCGAACGTTTCGCAGGTATCGCAATATCAATACCCAAGGTAGGGAAAGGCCATACGATTTACAGCGATCTACGGATCATGCAGTTAGATTACAATCTAAAAGGACAAGGCGGGGAATTTCCTTATCCCGAGAAATTCGGAGTATCCCGAAAACGAGTGATATAATTTATCCAAATGAGATACAGCGAGTACATTGTAATTAAAAAACTAAAGAATTCTAGCGTTTAATTTAATAAAATCGAATATAATAATTCGATTGAGATCGATCGAAAATAATATTACAATTGGCGCCTTATATGATGTATACTAAACATTCGTTTAGTATAAATCATTAATAATGCGCGCGTTCCATCGGTTTATTCTATTTTGTCTGCTAATGTTGATAAGCCTGATGGTACACATTTCTGTAAAGTAAAAAGGAGATAAGGAATGTTTTTCAACTCTCCATAAAAAAACCCTGATGTCTGTATTTGCGCGCATGTGTAAAGCAATAAATGTTTCAATTTACAATTATATTCACGTGTAAAAAAATTAAAGAATTTTTTAACTTCTCGAAGGTTTGTTGACTTTATGAATCGAATTATATATAATAAAAAATTGGATCCGTTTAGAAGCCGCTAATATTTGGTTAATTAACACAACAGTCAGCTACTTCACGCTATAAACAAGATCTAAAATTACAGTATAAAATGTACAATATTTTTGCATGCCAGCTTATCATAGAGACCGATTAAAATCGTGAATTCTAAAAAAAAATGTCGAAGCCACAATTGTTTTTGAGTTAGGAGTTGAGGAGCAATAACAGTTAGCCAATAATATCGCGTACGAAGCCACGCACTTACAACAGACCAAGAATCACATTTACCGATTACGTACCGATCTGTTATTTATTATTGATTCTCATAGCTCAATTGATATGGATTTTAACTTCACGGCTGATTTTTTCTACGTTTCTTATGTATAAGCATATTACTTGTAAACAGATGCGGTATAAGGGAAAGAAATAAGAGAGAGAAAAAGAAGTATAGGATTAAAACAATCATGGTTTTTTCTGAGATTTGTTGGAATAATTAAATAAATCATGTAAAAAATATTTTCAACAATTTATACACATGTAAATAACAGATTTAAATGCTTCTGCATTTACTTTGTACCTAGCAAAATTTTTTAAAAGTAATATGCTAGTCAAAAGACATTTTTAGTTCAAGATGTTACAAGTAAGACGGAGAGTTAATATTTATTTCCCAGCTGAGAGAAAGATATTACGAAAACTCATTTTTACTGAGAACTTTCTTCATAGTTTTTTCCAAGGTCGGCAGTAATTCGCAATAAGAGTCTACACACTTGGTGGCACACTTTTCAAATTCTTCGCTATATCTATCTACTTCACTCTGAGTCGGGTTTGGTCCCATTTTGTCCTTTATATTATCATTGCATTCCATTATGCACCTTTGTAAGCGATTCTGGAAAACACATCATACTTTAAAAGTAAGATATACCTTAAAATTAAGTAAAGAAAACATATTTAAAAAATTGTGATTTTTTTGCCTAAAGTATCCTTTAGCTTGGATATCATAAAAATACAGAGTGACACACACAAGAAAGTTCCCGGAATTTCTTAAATAACATTGAGCAGCTAGAAATCGGTACAGAAATTAAACATCTACACTTTAAACAGAACAGAAAACCTTAGTTAGAACATTAATAACAAAATTAAACAGAAAATTACAATAAATATTAAAAATTGCTTCTTTTTTTTGCTTTAATACATTTTCGAAGCCGCTTCGGAAAATTATTCACAATGGTCACGCACTGCTGAATGGTAATTTTATCCCAGGCACGTTGCAGGGCCACTTTAAGGGACTGCTTTGATTTAAAGCTAACTCCAGAGATCTTTTGCTCCAAGCTGAAGCACACAGAAAAATCCATCGGGTTCAAATCCGGCGAATTTGGCAACTAAACGCGTTCTTGCCCCAAAAACCGGGAAACCAGCTCTTCGCACTTCCCGATCGTAGTTCGCGTTGAATGTTGCTCGAAGAACGGTCTCTCGGTAGCTGTCGGCGTTGATTTCCACATTTCTTTCGATGAAGATCAATGGCACGCAGATGCCTGCCCAGCCACTGGTGGGCGACGCCACCAGCATACCAAGAGACCGTTTTTCGAGGCGTTCTGGAACTATGGTGGAGCATTTCAGTGGAGAAAGATTTACACTCCAGAAAAATTGGGCAGCAACCTGACCAGTTCATTCGGCGCGAACAACGATCGCGACGTACGAAAACTGTTTCCCGGTTTTTGGGGCAAGGATGTTTGTCGCCAAACTCGCCGGATTTGAAGATTTGAACCTCATGGATTTTTCTGTATGGTCCATCTTAAAGCGGAAGATCTCTGGGGCTCGCTTTAAATCAACCGGTCCTTTGGGATCTCTCAAAATGGCCCTGCAACATGCCTGGGATAAAATTACCATCCAGCAGTGCGTGATTATTGTGAACAATTTTCTGGCTTCAAAAATGTATTTACTAAAGCCAAGAAAAGCAATTTTGAACATTTATTGTAATTTTCTTCGTTCAATTTTGTTATTAATGTTCTAATTAAGGTTTTCTGTTCTGTTTAAAGTGTAGATGTTTAATTTCTGTACCAATTTCTAGCTGCTTAATGTATTTAAAAAATTCCGGAAACTTTCTTGTATATTAAATATACAGGATATTTCAAAACATGTAGGACGCACTTCAGGGGCGGATGCAGGACTAAAAAACAATTCAAAAAGTTTATATGAACGTCCGGAATTGCCACGTTCACAAGTTACACGCGTTTTTGTCTTTTGTTATCACTTTGCTGATTTTGAAGAAAATTTTCAAAAGGACTGATTTGTACTTTAATACAAACCCGGTAACGTCTTCTAATAAAGTCTCTCATCCTTTCAATAATGCCCGGAGATTGTTTGATTACTTGACAGCTTTGGCTTTGTTCTACACGTTGTTAAAGAATTTCTGCATTTTTAATTGGCCATGCATAGACAATTGCTTTAATTAAGATGGCTCCAAAGGTAAAAATCAAGCGAGACGTATAAAAAGTTATATAAAGTTCTAGAAGAAATTCCACTTAATACAATTCAGCGGATGCGGTTTATGCACAATGGAACTAAAACTTACTTTAGTTGCGTTGCTAAAAATTTGTTTAATAAACGATTTGAAAATAAGTGGATTTTGGTCGCGGAGAACTATTGCTTGGCCTGCGCGTTCTCCGGAGTTCAATCCGCTCGATTTTTATTTTTGGGGCCACCTTAAGGGGATCCTGGACCGAAGGCCGAACTCCGACGATGTCGCTGTTTTACCGACAAAATTCTATATCTGTCCTTGTATAGACAATGATAATAGACAAGGATAGACAAGGTTATAGGTTATATTGCATTCAAAATGTTTGACAGGATGGATCTTTTTTATTAGAGACTTGTTCGTATTTTTATCGCTACCACAATGTTCATTATTCCTGTCCGAGTCCAGCTATGCTCTCGATTTATGCCGCTCACCTCGTAAAACTTTTATATGAGTGAATGTTTGAGTGAGCGTCTGTGTGATTATGTAATTTTACGCCTTTTTCGGTCTTTAATTGAGCATAGCTGGATTTGTTTTCGTGCGTACTTTACACCTGTCTAAGGATTTTTTAATCCGTAAAGCCAATTCGAAGATCCATCCTGTCAAAAAAATGAACTGTAATGTCGGTATCCAGCATCCCCTTAAAGTAATTGTCTATGCAAGGTTAATTGAAAATGCAGAAATTCATCGACAGTGCAGAATAAAGCTAATCAAACAAACTCCGGACATTTTTGAAAGAATAAGAGACTCCATTAGAAGACGTTACAAGGCTTGTATCAAGGCACAAGGAAATCGAATTTTAAATATTTTCTTTAAAATCAGCAAAGTAATGACAAAAGACAAATGGCGCATGTAACTTACGAGACAATTCCAGACATACGTTCATATGAACTTTTTTGATTATTTTTTAGTCCTGCATTGGCCCCTGAGGTCGCTGAAGTGCGTCCCACCTGTTTTAAAACACCCTGTATAACAAATAGATATATAACATACTATTGTACATTTAATATATTTTTATGATGTAATCCTGATAGTTTGATTATGTGTTTTCAGCCATCTAACTCTTTATGTACTTTAATGTCTTCTAAACAAAAAGTTACAATAAAATACACAAGCAGCCGCATAGAAATTAAATAAATTCAACAAATTTGATTACCTGTACTCGTTCAAACTCTCCTTGAACGTATTGTTGTGCTTTATTCAAAGAGGAACTACAATTTTCCACACAGTAATGTACTTTTTGTATGCTATATGTTTCATTTTCACAACATTGTGCAGCGCACTTGTGCATATCTCTCTAAAACCAAAAATTTTATATATTATATTATATATAATACAAAATTGTTACATATACTGTTATACATACAGGGTGCTCTAAAAAGGTACGGCCAAAATTTAGGGAGATATTCCTCACACCTAAAAAATGATCAAATGTTATATGAACATGGGTGCGGAAACGTTTTCTTCAGGAGTTAGAGCTTCTTTTCTGAGTATGCGACGTTACGGCTAAATGAGGTAGTGACCTTATCTGCCAGGCAGAAATCAGAAAAATATTGACCTTTAATGTTATGGTTACTTGTCGTCCACAATGATTAATCCTAAATTGTTTCTTGCGTAAGTAATACAGTCAACAGTATTTTCAACATAACTCCTGAAAAAAACGTTTCCGCACCCATGTTCATACATTTTTTCATCCTTTAGGTGTGAGGAATATCTCCCTAAATTTTGACCGTACCTTTTTAGAGCACCCTGTATATGAAATATTATGGGTGTTTCAGAAATAAGTGGCCAAACTTTAGGAGCATATTCTACTAACTGTAAGGATGAAAAAAGTCATATAATCGTGGGTCCGGAAACGCTTCCTTTCCAAGTTATAAACACTTTATTTATAACAAACTTTGATAAGTAAATAGACCGAAATGAAGGTATTTTTAGCAGGACATTTATAAATATTTATAAATATAAATATAACTATGACTATAGCTACAGCTATATAGCTCAAAAACGATGTCCTGCTAAAAATATCTTCATTCTCTATCATCTCTTTATAAATTGAAAAATCTTTCAAAAACAATGTCCTGCTAAAAGTATTTTCATTTCGGTCTATTTACTCATCAAAGTTTATTATAAATAAAGTGTTTATAACTTGGAAAGGAAGCGTTTCCGGACCCACAATTATATGACTTATTTCATCCTAAAGCCTTGCGTCCACTATCCAAGAACTTGGTCCGAGATCTCGGACAGAGAAAGAATTAACCAATCGCATTGGTCAATTGGCCGAATTGTTTAAATGTGATTGGTTGATTCTTTCTCCGTCCGAGATCTCGGACCAAGTTCGCGGATCGTGGACACAACTTTACAGTGAGTAGAATATGCTCCTAAAGTTTGGCCACCTATTTCTGAAACACCCTGATATACATATATTTTATATACAGGTTCCAGAACTGAAAGTACATAATGGAAAGGGGATAATTCAGGATGAGGGATGACATAAAAAGATCCCAGATAGCACCATGTCCAAAATCGGTACATAAAATACGTCTTTTAGACATCATATCGTAAGACGTCTAAAAGATGTCTTGAAGATGTCTTTAAAATGTCTTGTGTCTCGATTTTGGACATGCGTGCTGTCGGGTTATAAATAAAAAATGTAAAATAAGATTTTTTTGTACACGAGGCTTTATTTTCCAAAAGAATACCTTTGAATATTTAGCAGGTATGCATTTAACAAGCATTGTGAGGGTACATTACATCTATCATATATCGGGACAATATTGCGAGTGTGTCGAACAATTGAAAGAAAACATTAGTTTATACTTTATAGCTTTTGAAAACTTAACACAAAACATACTGGAAAATATTCGTACAAATTTAATACGAAGGACGCAATTATAAACATATATGACAAAATAGGCAACATTTCCAACAATTTTTAAAATAATTATTTAAACAATTTTTAATAAGGAAACATCTTGTTTGATCTCCAAAGTATATTTTTGATATTTATAATCTTTATAAATCACAAATGTGTGTTAAGTGCATGCATACCTGATAAATATTTAAAATTGTTTTTCTGGAAAACAATAAAGTCTCGTATAAAAGGTTTATTATACATTCTTTACTTATTTTTTCATGTAGAATCACCCCCTTCCTGTTTCTACCACCAGAGAGAGTTCTAGAAAAGATTCTGTATATATAAAATTATTAGCTGTTAATTATAATAGACATCTTTTAAAATATTAGTATCGAAATAATTATAGCTCTTCCCATCTATTAAAAAGAAATGACTAAGCACTTATATACCTATATATGAATTGTATATAAAGAAATTGTATATAAAGGATAATTAAATATATGTTCTATATCAAAAGAATAATGATTAAAAGACCAATTTATTTTAAAACATTTTAAATAAGCAATCTTCTGGACATTCTTCTTGTTGTAAAAGAATGTTTATAGATCATTATTTGATCATAATTTATGTACAGATATACTCATTAAATTATAATTTACAAACTTATAGAAATTTTTAGGAATAATTTTTAAAAATATTTTGAATTTCTTTTACAATATTATTCGATGATTTTCATTACGTCTGATTTTTATAGCTGAACTAGTGTACACTCTGTACTTAAAGTAAAATAGGTTAAAGTAAAATGTTTGAAATATGTGATAAAAACAAAAAGGAAAGTTGCAGTCTGCAGCAATAAAAAAACAAACCTATTAGACCAAGAGCTAGCGACATTTTTACCTACGGTATTTATACTAAGCTCTTCTGGTAATGAGACTCGTTTTGACGTATAGAGAAGGGATCGACGAGTCTAGCAGCTGGGCAGAGGTACGCGTAGCAACATTTTACCCCCAAAACATCATAAAAAGGAAGCTTGTTTTTTTTAATGCATAATTATTAGTATATATTTATTAATTTGGCTTCCTCATAGAGAAAGCTTTATAAGAGAAATAAAATGTTTAAGCAATGTGCAAATTTATAATTTGCATACTTAAAAATTGTGAGGAAGTAATGTGCAAGTTTCTAATTTGCATACTTAAAAACTATGAGGAAGCAATGTGCAAGTTTCTACTTGCACACTTAAAAACTATGAGGAAGCAATGTTCAAGTTTCTACTTGCACACTTAAAAACTATGAGGAAGCAATGTGCAAGTTTCTACTTGCACACTTAAAAACTATTAGAAATCAATGTACAAATTTCTAATTTGCACCATTTTTTTATTTTTATATAACTCAGAAATTTTACGGGCTTTATTCTCTTCTGGGTGCCATCCTATTGGACTTTAGGGCCCGGTGCATACATTTTTATAAATAAAGTATTATTAAAGAATATAGATGTTATTGAATTTGGCAAGAAATGTCCTTGGTTGCTCTTTTACAATATTTGAGATATCTGGATGAATTTTTTTTAAAGAGAGTATTATTAAAGGAAAGTTGATGTTGAATTTGGTGATCGATTATATGTTATGGTGATCGATGATATGTGGTTACATGTCTAAATATCCCGGTCATAATATCCCAACGACAAAATATCCCGTGACAAAATATCCCGCGACAAAATATTCAATTACAAAACATCCCATAGAAAAAACGAGTCCCATCGAAAACATGGACCTTGTTTCGCCATTCTGCACATAGGGGTGTGGGGCAGACCTCCTTCACGTAATAATTTAGAAAAAAACATCCCACGACAAAATATGAACGTTTGAAATTTTAGGGAATCCGTACAAACATAAAAGCCTTATAAAACTGAGTCTAATCAACCAAATCTTAAAGCTTTATAGCTCAAAAAGTACTTAATAAAAAAATACTTTATTATAGTGTTTGGAAAAGCTCTCAAAAAAAGCTCTAAGAATATGCAATGAAAAATAGGGGTTTCAATTAAAGGAGTTGCAGGAGAAACTTATTTAATCCTTAAATGAACATTTTAAAAGGAAAAAATTTGTATAAAAGATGGATCCTTTAAAGATATCGGTCTGTTTCTAATTCTATTATATTTTTCAGACTTTTCTACCCCTATTTCATATATAATTCTTTAAGATTTGGTTTATTAGTTCTTGAAATGCGGACGTTTAAAATTTCGGGGTATCCGTAAATAAATAGAAGTCTTATAAAACTGAGTCTAATCAACCAAATCTTAAAGAATTGTATATGAAATAGGGGTAGAAAAGACTGAAGAATATAACAGAATTAGAAATAGACCGATATCTCAAAATTTGCGAAAGTTAGAGCACGGACAACATTTTAGGATACATACATATACAGACATTTTATAGAAATACGATTTTTCGGCGTTTTAGAACATTCTAAACACATTGGCAACGGCAACTTAAAAAAATTTTTTTTTACGAAAACAAAGCTTCCTCTATGAGGAAGCAAAACTGTATCCAAATTGTTATCTATACTCGTCTGTGCTTTTGCTATATTGCATTTTATGGAGTTTTATGGCCATAAATGATAATGCCAGACGTATTGTGGGGTATTAAATTGGCTATTTTATGGGTTGTGCCAACCATACTGGTTTTTCAGTGTATGATATTTTTTCGTCCAAGTAACGGTTTAGAAGATAAATGAGGAAAACTTCGAACGAGTCCGCTCCAGGGGTGGTTTTTCGTCCAAAAGGGGATGTTCCATCCACGATGAGGGTGGGAACTCTTTTGTCCCTTATTTCTAATCCTTTCGAGAATTTATTCTCCAAAAATCAAAACTATATAAATTTTTTTGCCTAAAAAGTCAAGTGACTGGACTAACTTTGAACCCTAATTGCGAGAATTCTATGGGAATTAGCTTTATGGTGTATAAGACCTTTTTGATGCAGAATTTCATGATAAATATTTTTAATCGTATAATATTTTTTCGTCAGAGTAACGGTTTAGAAGATAAATGAGGAAAACTATGAACAAGTCCGCTCCAGGGATAGTTTTTCGTCCAAAAGGCGATGTTCCATCCACGATTAGGGTGGGAACTCTTTTGTCCCTTATTTCTAACCCTTTCAAGAGTTCATTCTGCAAATATCAAAAATATATAAATTATATATCTAAAGTCTAAAGTGACTAGACAAATCGGGAATTAAAATTGGGAATTTTGTTCGTTATCAGCATGTTAATACCACAATATTGATCTAGGATTTATTTTAATAGTATCCTGAAAGTGTGATTGAAATAATATATAAAATACAGCCTGGTTTATATAAATAAAAATATCGTTCTGCTATTGTAAAATTCTAGTACCTTAATTTTCGATAAAAAAAAATTCTCTAGCCAATTCAATACCCCACAATACGTCTGGCATTATCATTTATGGCCATAAAACTCCCTAAAATGCAATATAGCAAAAGGACAAACGAGTATAAATAACAATTTGGATACAGTTTTTTATGATGTTTGGGGGTAAAGTGTTGCTACACATACCTCTGCCCAGCTGCCAGACTCGTCGATCCCTTCTCTATACGTCAAAACGAGTCTCTCATTACCAGAAGAGTTTAGTATAAATACCGTAGATAAAAATGTCGCTAGCTCTTGATCTATATTATCACATCCTTACTTTGTATGCTAACATACACATGAAGATAAAACCTTATTACAGTCGCTAAAGATATTCGTGTATTCTGTATAATTAGTAAATCAAAATTTTGCATAATTTCAAATAAGCATATCCCCGTGAAAAATTATCGCATTTGAAATTTTTTGTTTTAAAGGGTAAACTCTGTACTTTAAGGAGCATTCGTTAGATTTTGAATTTATCCTCCTCCCTCCCGTCATCTCTTCAAAAGTAAGGACGTGTTTTGTCTCCAAAAAATTGCATAATTTGACGCAATCTGCAAGGTGGAATAAATTTTTTTCGCAAATGTCATGATAACCATCGTAAAATATATGGACTTTTACTTGCAAATTAAAAAAAATTGAGGTGATCGAGTGACTTTAATTTAAAAGTGATTTATTTGATACCTTTAAAGCAAATTTTGACCACTTTTCCACGGGTTTAGACAGATAAAAATGCTACCATCGTATTCAGCAACCCAAAGAACATAAGATTAGGTACATGATAACTAACACTTCTTAGGTTTATTTTAACCATCCTCCTTTGATACGCCGTAACTCCGCGAAAAAAATGGACCTCAATTTTTTTTAATTTGCAAGTAAAAGTCCATATTTTGTGATAGTTATCATGACATTAATGAAAAAAAAATTATTTATCCACTCCGTAGAGTGCATCAAATTTTGCAATTTTTTAGACAAAACACGTCCTTACTTTTGAAAATATGGCGAGAGAAGGGAGAATAAATTCAAAATCCAACAAATGGTCCTTGAGTACAGACTTCACCCTTCAAAACAAAAAAAATTTTCAAATACGTCAATTTTTCGCAGATATGCTTATTTGAAATTATGTAAAATTTTAATATAAAATGAGTGTTGCAATAATTTTGTGTTGACAGGAATAAAAGTATATATACTTTTATTTCTGTAATTACATAAAAAATTACATAAAAAACATAAATGTATATATTTTACATACGTACTACGGTCGGTATATAACCTAAAATTCAACAGAAGTACCTGCATTTTTCGTAAATATGTCTTGTCAATCTCTTCGACCATTTTCGTCATTTGATCTTCGACTCGTTTTCTCTGTTCTTCCATTTTTATTTCAAACGTTTATTTATGACTTGATTATATTCGTGCTATAAAATATATTATATGATACACGTGAGACACATGGACATGTGTTATTACCGATATTATATAACACTGTATTAAGCCTTGTGTCCACGATCCGAGAACTCGGTCCGAGTTTCGGTTTAAGCCAATCAACTTGCAGCTCTTACAGAAAGGTAGCAGTTTCATTGGCTTAAACCGAAACTCGGACCGAGTTCTCGGATCGTGGACACAAGGCTTTACACCTAACTTAACCGGCGAAATAAACGAGGTTATGTATGTATGTACCATGGGTGTGTTTTGCCGAACCTCTGCTTAGCTAAGCGCACGTAAGCGGCGAGCGGTTGCTACCACTTGCTACACAAATATTTGGCTGCAGGACAGAAGCGCTGAGCCGCTGAGCAGGATACCTCAATAAAGCCTTGTGTCCACGATCCGAGAACTCGGTCCGAGTTTCGGTTTAAGCCAATCAACTTGCAGCTCTTACAGAAAGGTAGCAGTTTCATTGGCTTAAACCGAAACTCGGACCGAGTTCTCGGATCGTGGACACAAGGCTTTAAGGCTAAGCGGCGCTGCAATCGAAACCGCTACCAAACGAGCGACTGCTTAGCTAGCGGAGGTTCGGCAAAACACACCCAATGGGGAGCAAAAATGAGTTCAGCGTCGTCTACAATAGTTGCAGTCGCGGTCGCGGTTGCAGTCGCGGTCGTCTAGACGGTCGCAGTCGTCTAGACGGAAGCGTAGTCGCACAAATTGAATTGGACAGAGAAAACCTTAACCTAAACTGAAGGATCTCGCAAGCGTGCCAAAATCTGTCATGTGCGTGTGATGTGTGGAAATGTAATCTTGTATAATTTGAAACCCACCCTTCTTTTTAAAAGTGTCTGCTTCCTGATTGGCCAATCGTTACTCTTCTTGCGACTTCGTAGACTGTACTTTCTATTGCGACTACGCTTCCGTCCAGTCGACTACGACTGCGACCGCGACTGCGACCGCGACTGCGACCGCGACTGCGACCGCGACTGCGACCGCGACTGCGACCGCGACTACGACCGCGACTGCGACTGCGACTGCGACTGCGACCGCGACCGCGACCGCGACTCAGTGCTGCGATTTCGAGCCCGCGCACGGTGACGAATTTTTCCCTCCACTACGCATACAGAGTGACGCTCGGTCTATCGGTGTGTCGGTTTCGCTCGGCACGCCGAGCGAGAGGGAGAATATCACTCCCTCCTTGTCGCTCTCACATAGCTCGCGCCATCGACGATGTTTTTACGCTGGAAATGCTTTCTCGGCATCTCGGCCGTCGGCGTGAATCTGAGTTGCCGGTGCAGGTTAGGTTCTTTTTGGAAAAGAATTGTCAAAAAAATAGGAGCATAGGTCAGGGTCAAAGCATGAAAATTTCTGCAAGAATGATAAACATACTTTTTTACTATAATTTTTTTCATGTTTAATAATCATTTTTACATTATGTCTAATCATGTCTACACTATTCCAAAGATCGCTCTTTGATTATCGTGCACCTAACCTGCACCGGCAACTCAGATTCACGCCGAGATGCCGAGAAAGCATTTCCAGCGTAAAAACATCGTCGATCGCGCGAGCTATGTGAGAGCGACAAGGAGGGAGTGATATTCTCCCTCTCGCTCGGCGTGCCGAGCGAAGCCGACACACCGATAGACCGAGCGTCACTCTGTATGCGTAGTGGAGGGGGAATATCGTCACCGTGCGCGGGCTCGAAATCGCAGCACTGCCGCGACTGTACAGCCTCGTCTACAATAGACGCAAAGGCTGTGTCGTATGTCGCAAGTAGTAGTGTCGTACGAAAGTTCGTCGCATGTCGTAAGAGTGTCGCTAGACGAGTGTCTACAATAGTCGCAAGGATTGTTCGCGATAATAGCGTTAACTGTCAGGTCGACCGCAGCCACAATGGACTGGCAGCAATTATTAATCTTTCTGCAACTTTGCACCCAATTTTTAAATTGTCAAAACACTTTTAGCGTCAACGTACTGTGCTGTGATTGACCGATTTTATGCGACACGCTTGTCGCAGTCGCAAAAAGTTGAAGTTGGCTCAACTCCGTGCGACAAGGGCTCTTGCGACTGCGACAGCCTTGCGTCCGGAAACAGTACTCTTGCGACATTCTCATGCGACATACGACACAGCCTTTGCGTCTATTGTAGACGAGGCTTACGACTTCTTAAGCCCATATCAGACTAGCGGCTCGCGGCCGCGACTGCGATTGCGATTTCGTCTCTAGACCAATGAGAAAGAAGCTGCTGGCAATTCGGGCATTTCTCATTGGTCAAGAGACGAAATCGCAATCGCAGTCGCGGCCGCGAGCCGCTAGTCTGATATGGGCTTTATTGTAGACGACGCTTTCCTTTTTCGGTAGATAAGCATAGGTAAGTAGGTGCAGTAAGTGCAGCGACTGTCCCTACAGATAGCGCGCTCATCTACACCGAACTAGAGAGATCCTCTATATTATAGTTAGAGATTGGACACCGTGTAGACAACTTTTGATTGGTTCCTTGATCGCCACATTGTTCAGGACAACTACGAGGGAAATTTAAGTTTTACTTGTTAAATATTCATAAATATACTTAAATAATAAATTAATTTTGTTAAAATTATGAACTATTAAATCAAAACATTACAATTATAATTATTTAACAAAATATTTATATCAACTTTATGCTAAAGCCTTGTGTCCACGATCCAAGAACTTGGTCCGAGATCTCAAACCGAGAAAGAATCGACCAATCGCATTGGTCAATTGGCCGAATTGTTTAAGTCCGATCGGTCAATTCTTTCTCTGTCTGAGATCTCGGACCAAGTTCTTGGATCGTAAACACAAGGCTTTACAAATATAATATATATAGCAAGTAAGAAAAAAGGCTTTTTTATTAAAAAACAAGAAGTATAGGTTAAGAGATAGGTTAATAGGTTAATTAAATATCAGATATAATTACCTAACTAATGCTTTCTGTCTTTAATTACTTTTTAACATGTACATACATGTTTCTACGTCGGATGCAAAAATAATATTATTATTTATTAAATTCTTGTAATTTAAAATATAAATAGAAAGATAGAGAATTTTGATAGTGGTTGTATATATTCCGCGCTAGTGTTTGAACACATAACTATGACGTGTTTATTTTTAAATTTTTGTAAAAATCAGTTTTTTTTAAAACAATATAATCATATAAGTGTTCTTAATTAAATTTATTTTTTGTGTGTAACTACATAAATACTAAATTGATTTAAACATGTTTTTAAAAGCGCGCCATATAGGTGTCCTGAACATTATGGCGGACGGGGATGGTGTCCAATCTGTTATGGCGTTTTCGATTTGCTACTCGACCCGACTCGGGTCGCATCAATGGACGTGGAAAACATACATAGATATGTATGTATTCCACGTCAATGATGCTAGAGTCCAGTATACATGATGCGACCCGAGTCGGTTTGAGTCGTAAATCGAAAACGCCATTAGACTACGTTTACACGGCGGCTTATAAGCCGAAGTTATAACTGCCGTATACTATCCGATCCAAAACTGTTCTTCTTTTTATCAATATGATCACTTAAATATGAGCCTCTTTCATACTCTAAACATTTGAATTAATCTCTTTTGATATATACATACTAGAAAGTGTAGTTTAAAATCAAAAGAAGCTCTTATTTAAATGATCATTAATGATCAAAAGAAGAAACGTTTTGGATCGGATAGTATACGGTAGTTATAACTTCGGCTTATAAGCTGCCGTGTAAACGTAGTCATACTTGAGGATCACTACACCGAACTAGTGTCACAGTATAACTAGGCTCTATGGGTGCTTTCCAGCTATTGAACACAGTCATGCACTGTGTGACACAGTGTTACATAGTGTCGACTTGTAGCTGGAACGCTGTTTAGCTATTTTACTTCACCGCTAGAGTGCAGAACAATCACTTTACATAGCTTTTCTACTAGAATTTTCAACCTGAATTCGTTGAAGACGGTCAACGGTCACTTCAATTGACAGTACGTTAAATACCCTCATAAAAAAATACTTCTACTGTAAAAGTTAGTATTTTATTAATAACAAATTCTTAATAATTTATCATATATATATATATATATATATATATGTATATATATAAATATATATATATATATATGTATATATATAATATATATATATATATATAAGGAACTTTGATGTCTATATATTTATCTTATAAAAAAGGCACGCGTGATGCATATTATAGACACAGGTACAGTAATATATATAACTTGTACATAAAGAAACAGTAGATCTTACAAGCAAAACACAGTCTTGTATGTAAACAACATTATAAAAAATCTACTTATATTTAGGAACTTATACCTGTAATATTTATCTTATTGAAAAAAAAACACCTATACCTATATTGATCTTATTAAATGATACCTATACCAATATCTTGATACCTATATTTATCTTATTAAAAAAAAAGCACGCGTAATGCATATAGACGCAGGTACAGTGTATGTAATATATTCCTCAAGTACAGTGATATATCACTGCTGAAGATTATGTTGACGTTCACGACGTTTATTCGCAACTTTTATTCGGTCGCCCCCACGGCGAAACCACTCGGCAATTCGATCTTCGACAGTTTTGATTTTTGTTCCAACAAATGCGTTACGTACAACATCTAAAAGAGTAGACTATGAGACGTGGTAGTTTTTTCACGGCGAAGAACTTAACAAAAGTGTTATATGACATGTACATACCAATTATCACATATGGAAACGTGAATTTGGAGATTTTTTGTTTGTTCTCAGCTCCGAGGGTCCAAACGACTTGTTGAGTTAAATTATCCGTCATTACAACTTCCATTGCATATTTCACTGCTTTTTGAACCGATTTTCCGCCGATGTCTTCAATTTTTCTCATCTAGAAAATATCAACAATTTAAGCAACTTAATTAAAATATTGACGAAACGATGTACCAGCACAGTTTCACAATACTCGCATACGTACAAATTGATCTCGCATTTGTCCATTGTTTTTGAGATCGCGATCAAATCTTTGTAATGCGTTAATATCGTTGAATGGCATCTGGGGCAGGAGTGCATAATGACGATCTGTACGCTCCACTGGGTTCTCATTTCTTCCCACTATACTTCCAGCAACTGATTTACTTTTCGTAAAATCATATTCTCAAAACGCTCTCGATCCTCTCTACAATCATCTGAAAAATAATATAATTAATACCCACTCGGCATGTTATATTGCTGAAATATTAAAATGTTCGGAAATGGTGGTGAAATAAAAATACATTACGCTGCAGCAATACATTATAGTTTTTGTATCTCAACTGTTCCTTCAGTGCCCTCTCTAACCCATAATGAACATAAGTGCCTCCAGCAAGAGTCTGTATTTTAATTCAGTTTGGCGTGTCACATAGTGTCCTGGCATCAGACGGAAGCTCAGGATGAAATTTCTTTAACACTCTCAAAAGATTGTTCACAACGGATTGAGGTACTTTGTTTTGAATTGCCCAATGAGCAAGACAATCTTGAAGATCAGTTATACTTATAGTTGGACAAGTGATAGTCGATTTAGCCTGATTCTCCATCTGGATATCTGTATTAGTCAGTGTCAGTCTTTCATTGATTAGCAAATTGAGATCTTCTGCGTCATCAAAGCGTTCAACATTATCAAAGAAATCATCAATTTGATGACAAACGTCATCAGGAATATTAGAAGCACGAGCTGTTGGCGGTGAGCATGAGGGAGGACGAGTACGACTAGACGCAGCATTATTCGCTGCATTTGCTAGGTAATCAAGATCCGCTTGCACAAGGGCGCGGATTCGTCGCCTTTGCTGTCTTCGCGAGAGCTTAAGGAACGGTTTCACCCGTCTCAACGGAGGTCCCATAATGACATAATCTATATAATGTAGTATCGCAATTAACCCTTCAACTATTAAATAGAATAAAACACGTAATAGATCAGTAATATTACTGTATATACTCACAACTTTTTCCAGATGTAGAGAAAAATATTATAAAAATAGTGTACGTCACTTTACTTTATTTATATTATCTAGTACTGCGTGTACAACTCGGTATAACCTGAAAAGTACACGTGTGTATTATAGTCACGGTTTATGCACGTATATATGCATTATATATATACTAAAAATATAGAACAAGCATATATACTTACACGTGTATTAATTACAACACTTTATATATTTACACACTTTTTGTCAAACAATTTGTCGCTTTCGTGATGGAATAAAATCATGTGCTAATATACGTACGCGCGGCGCAATAAAATCTCGACTTCTAGATATTTCCATATATCAAATGTCGTAAGATAACTTTCCTACATCGTTTTAATGACGTCAATAACGCCACTACAACATGATATCTAACTGATGACATCTTTTGGACTGCAACAAAAGGCAGAAACAGCGCTACCGATAGATACCTTTTGGACAAGTTTTATGAAGATACTTTTAGATAACATTAAATTGATGATTTTACGATGCCTTAAAACAGTCATCTGTCGGATAAAGTAAAATGGTGACTTTTGGATAACAGGTTTTCCTCTCTATTAAGATATCATAAAAAAAGACAACATTCGGACAACAGCAAATGAGATATCGATTTAAAGGCATCCATTGGTTATCTTATGGTAAAATCATAAAGGCAACCTTAAAACGACAACTTACAGATGCCAATTTGAGAGTAATGCTACCTGGGTACCCCCATTTTTGCTCCCCATTGTACATACAATCGAAAGTGTGAATTGGTGTGAATGCTGCCCCACTTGAATGTAGAAATCGAATATCGAACTCGTAGACTTATATAGATATAGACCGGCCCCTGCCGTGAGAGCACGCGTCGGAAGATGTACGGTGCAGACATAGCCGTGGGGAGTCTCTTCTCTCTGTCTTCTGATCGCTTGGTGGGGATAGACGTCTAGCCCATCTATTCCCTATTAGTCCCCACTCTAGACTTCTATCCCCACCAAGCGATCAGAAGACAGAGAGAAGAGACCCCCCACGGCTATGTCTGCACCGTACATCTTCCGACGCGTGCTCTCACGGCAGGGGCCGCTCTATCTATATAATCATGGTGTAAATAACAAGGTGAACCATTCCGATGGATGCGCAGTAGGCTAAAAGTAGTGGGGGACAGTCAGCCAATTACGCTTTGAGCTATTGTGCGAAATTCAATATGGCTGCTGAGTTTCACTGTCACGTGCTGTACGTCTGTCACGAATGCGTTGAACGCATTAATAATGTGTTTATAATTGATTATCGGTTGTTAAGTGTGCACTATGTGCTGAAAATGCCGCTGTGTTGTGTGAAAAATTGCAAGAGCGGACCGGTCGTGGGTAATAGAGAAAATTACAACGTATTGTTGTATTATTTTCCCAAAGAGGGTGAACTAAGGAGACAGTGGCTCGAAGCTTGTCAGAGAAAAGAAGGAGATATAAACTCAGCTATGGTGAGTTTCTGTTCCGAATGCTTATAAATATAATTTTTAATACAAATAAAACATATTTTTATCCAAATTCCGTTAAACACAATCTTATTTCATTTTTGAAACTTTTAAACAGCGCGCTGCCTAATAGCTCAAGCTCTGATTGGTCAAGATCTCAGACCTCCGCCATTATGCGCAATGGTTCACCTTGTATATTTACACCATGTATATAATAGCGAATTCGATTGGACGCACTAGTGCGCACTCAGTGCACATTAAAGCCGTTGTACACTGATTTAATCTCTAATATTTATAAAGTAAAATGCAAATATTTCGACTGATAAAATGCCCAATACATATTTTACCAAATGGTACAATAAAAAATATTAAGGATTTTGTGACTTAACCCGTTTATATTAAACATACACTTTACGTTGATTTGTGTACGACGACTTTAATGTGCACTGAGTGCGCACTGGTGCATCCAATCGAATTCGCTATAAGTCTATGATCGAACTGCACTCGCATCGAATTCCACCTCCACTCCACTACAGCGGCTAACCAATTGCTGCAGGAAAAGACGCGGCGAGAGACTTTCAGTGGGGGGAAACTCGGTGGAAGTGTATCTCCACTTGCTACACCCGTACCGGCCAACAATTTCGCTCCCAACTGTATGTAGTATGTATGTATATACATATACTGTCATATACTCTGTGTCAGAAATACCTTCATGTGCGAGATGGTCATTTTTGCAATTGTTGCTTCAAGAAGACAACGACATTATTTTGTTTAACTTGAGACGGTGTTTAGTAATTATTTTTTTAAATGTGAAGGCGTTTCGACATAAGAGTGGTTATACTGGTTATTCATTTCATGCGATGATATTTCTGAGAGGGCGTAACGATTTTCCAAGCCTCCAAAGTCCAAGCTCCAAGCTGCTCAATTGCCATGAGAGGGAGAGAGAGAGAGAGAGAGTGTGTATGTGTCGGTCTTCAATAGTACGTATGTACATTATCGGTGCTCATATCAGTGAGAATCGTTCTCTTCCCGTTTCTTTACGTTCGGATAACGATGTTGTGGAACGATGTCGTTTACGTACTACTGTTATTGCTCTCCGTAGCGATTGGCCCGTTCTATCGTAAAATCGAAGGACCTCGTGCGAAACAATGGGCCGCGACTCTCCTCGGCTTCGCGTTAGTGGTCTGTGTTTCAGGACTGTCGGTTTTACATCCGATCATTACCGTTCTCGTCAACGCCGCTATCATAACCAATTTGTCATGGAAGTACGAATTATATATTTCTTGTTCAACGTAAATCCTTCAATGAAACTTCGACGACTTCCGTTTAGAGTATCGTTCACTGATTCTGCTAAATTTTTACGCAAGTTATGTGTATTTTCAAACTCGGAATCTGTATGCAGCAGTCTCTTTTAAGGGGGGAACCTGCTTTAGAACGCTTCAAAAAGCATAATTTTTGCGATTTTTTTTCTCGGCTCCAATAAAACGAATCTTTTCTAAACTTCTGGGCTGTTTAGTACACATTTTGACATTAACAAAAAAATTTTTAGATCAATATTTTTGTATAAAAAAATTTTTTTGTTTAGTACACATTTTGACATTAACAAAAAAATTTTTAAAGATCAATATTTTTGTATAAAAAAATTTTTTTGTTAATGTCAAAATGTGTACTAAAACAGCCCAGAAGTTTAGAAAAGATTCGTTTTATTGGAGCCGAGAAAAAAAATCGCAAAAATTATGCTTTTTGAAGCGTTCTAAAGCAGGTTCCCCCCTTAATTTAACCTATATTTTTGATGTTAGTCCCCAGATAGCAAAATGTTAGCAGGATGCGCGCAGATTGGCAGCAAATTTGATCAGAATCCCACACCAAAACCATAGCCATCTGTGTCCGCATTAAGCTCGCGTTCTGTCGACAGAGCCTGCTGACAGGCAATGTAAGCAGATTGCCAGCAGAAACCGCGCAGAGCCTGCATTCATAACCTGGCAGCAGATTGGCAGCAAAAACCGAGCAGAGCCTGCGCGCACGACCTGAGAACAGATTGGCAGCAAAAACCGAGCAGACTTTGTCCATAATCAGCTGTTTATACATATAATATATGGGCTTATGATTGCGAACAGAGAGTTCCTGTTTTATAATTAAAAAATGGGCGCTGAAAAGTGCCGTTTTCTTTTTCTTCTTCAGGAAAAGATAGTATCCTTGGTGTGTAGAATTTTCCTGGTGTGTATCTATAGGATCCTTCTCTGGTGCGTAGGATCCTCCTGGTGTGCTAAATCCTCCTTGTGTTCAGTCGTGGTACTCGTGGTAGTGACGTTCGAGTCGTAGCGTCATCTTCTGCTCGCTGCTCGTCGCTCCATAGATCGCGGCGAATCCTTGCGCCGCCCATCATAGCACCGCATGAACCGCGTGGACAGCGTGTCCTGGGGCTCGATTCCTGAATTTATTCAAAAGAGAAAATGTATGCGAAAATTCTGGTCCTACAGAAAAGTTGCAAGTTGATTGGCTCTCGTATGGCTTTTAATCAATCAACTTCAACTTTTCTGTAAAAGCAGAATTTTCGCGTACGTTCTCTTTCAAATAAATTCAGGAATCGAGCTCCTGTTCCTGCAGTGTCCTTCCTTGGCCCTTCGAACTCTTCGAAGAGCCTCTCGCAGAGTCGCATGTATGACTGGCGAATTCTGAGCGCGTCGGTCTGTCAAAATGCCCGCGGTACGACAGATTTTGCTCGATTTTTACATGCTTATTTGCCACCAGATTACATTACGCAGATCCTGCTCGGTTTTTGCTGCCACTCTGTTCTCAGGTCAAATGCGCGCAGGCTCTGCTCGATCTTTGTCGTCAATCTGCTGCCAAGTTATGTGTGCAGGCTCTGCGCGGTTTGTGCTGCCAATCTGCTCACATTGCCTGTCAGCAGGCTCTGTCGCATTTCTGGCTACAGTTTGACAACATCGTCTGACAGAGCAGTTTCTGCGTGAAATTTGTTGCCTTTCTGATACCAAAAATTTCATGCACTCTGCTCAGAATCTGCTGCTCAGGTTTGGCTATCTGGGTATGTTAAGACCGTTAAAATCAATAACAAAGGAATAGCCATACGGTCTAAGCTTGGATCTTAGGCAGCTTAATATTATTCTCTATATGTATTTAAATACGCATATTTTCCAACATATTAACTGCGCGCCGATTAATGTCGGACTTAAAACACAGTTATTATTGGAACCTTAGAAATTCCCTCTCCCTTCCCTAATTAAATCGATATCGATTTAATATTAAAATCACTGTAAAAACTTATTGCGAAAAATATTACCCCAGCCAGGGTTCGAACCTGGAATCTCCCGCATTCCGTTCGGGCGTCTTAACCAATTCGACTACCGGGGCATGTGGTAATATTTATCGCAATAACCGGATAATAATAATTTGAACGTCTCTCAGGCGACGCGAATAAACAATTAATATATGTTAAGACCGTTAAAATCAATACAAAGGAATAGCCATACGGTGTAAGCTTGGATCTTAGGCAGCTCAATATTACTTTCAATATGTATTTAATACGCGTATTTTCCAACATATTAAACTGCGCGCCGATTATTTGTCGGACTTAAAACACAGCTATTGTTGGAACATTAGAAATTCCCTCTCCCTTCCCTACCCACACAGCACAAAACTGAACAAATACCTTTCAGAGACCTTCGCAAAGCGTTACAAAAATCTCATAAATGTCTCATACACGCCTCAGATACGTGAAAATGTCCGCTTATTTGTCACAAAGTCGTTTATGAAAGGTTGCACAGACATCTTCTAAACATTTTGCAACATCTCTGAGATGTTTTGCAAAACATTTTGAGTATGTTACATACAGGTATCTGGCAATTATTACATGCGCTCAAATAGGATAATTTTAATTTAAGATTTGAAGAAATAATATTGTTTTACATTTGAAAAAGTTTTTTAATATTTAAAGAACACATCTTACTGTGGAAAATATAGTCTTATATATTTATATCATCGCGATCGCAGCAATGTTGCTGGCAAAGATATGTCTTGCGGATGTCATGATTTTGCTTCGCCTGGACCTGCTTATATTCGCTCTCAACTGAAACTTACTTACGAGTTAATCTTACCACTAAGCGCCGCCTATAGGTGTCATTGCGAACTAGCATGGAAAGATGCGCTACCGTGCATCTTTCTTTAAATATCTCAGGAAATTCTTAACGAAAGAGAGTTGCATTATAGTGTTTTGAAAATGTTTCGATAAGGGCTACAAGAATATGCAATAAAAACTATTTTTTATTTAACCCCCAATGGTGTTTTATTTTAAAAATTTAAGATGCTTTTGATCTAAATTTTTTATATAGAAGCCCCTATTTTTATTGTATATTCTTGTAGCCCTTGTTACGACGTTTTTAAAACATTATAATAAAGTTCTCTTTTGTTAAAATATTTTTAATATAAAATATGAAATATCTTCCAGGTTCGAACCCTGGCTGGGGTAATATTTTTCGCAATAAGTTCTTGTACAGTGATTTTAATATTAAATCGATATCGATTTAATTAGGGAAGGGACAGGGAATTTTTAATGTTCCAATGATAGCTGTGTTTAAAGTCCGACAAATAATCGGCGCGCAGTTAATATGTTGGAAACTTACGGAATTTCGGATCTTGTATCTCGAAATTTAATCAGTTATGATTAAAAATACGCACCAAGTACCGCGTTTGACTCTCATGGCCAATTATATTTTATATGAAATATCTTGTAAAGTATTCACTTTTCGATGACTTTACCTTAATACATTTATACATAGAATAATCAAAGAAATCGAATAATAATATTAATTTTTACATTTGTAATTTTTTAAAATTGTTTGTCCACAAAATGCAATCAAATTTTTTAAAATAAATTTGTTTGTTTTTTTACATCATTCGATTCCTTTCATTATTCTACGTATAAAAGTATCAAGGTAAAGTCATCGAAAAATGAATACCTTACGAGATATTTCATATTTTACAATTAAAAATATCATGACAAAATTTGAAATATCTCAGAAAATTCTTAACGAAAGAGAGCTTTATTATAGTGTTTTGAAAACGTCTCGACATGGGCTACAAGAATATGTAATAAAAAGTAGGAGGGTTCAATTTAAAAAATTGAAGGTATCTTTTATGTGACCTTTAAACAACTGTCCAAGGTCAAATCATTGCCACCATCTTATGTCCACCTTGAAACCGTACAACTTTTGTCTGAAGCATTTTTTTCTAGAATCACAAATGAAAAAGTAATTATTTTATGAGGTGTAAGAGATAAAGAAAACACCTTGTATACATATAATATTTCAGCATTTTTCAGACTTCAGACTTGTATGTAAAAACCTTTCTTAAACATCGCGTAAGCGTTTCAAATGTTACGTTTCTATGTTATGTATAATATTTAAGATGTACCAACGACGTTTTAGTGTTACTTATTGTCAGTTAGACAACGACGATGAGAGCATCCAGTAACCTTATTTGAGGAATACGTAAATGAAGACACCGACTAGTCTTATAAGAAATTTGAGTTGAAACTTACCTACTATATGAAATACCTAACTAAAGAATCAGGTAATGTAAGCAAAAATTTGAGTTACGGCTGCTCATTTTAAGAATATTTTAACGAAAAAAAAAATAGAATTTTTATTTGTAAATTGTTCTTATTTTTTCTATTTTTTAGTTAATCTGTATTCATAGTTTCGCATATATTCTATTTTATTATTTACAATTACGCATTGTTTTACAATTTTTGTATACGCACGCATTGACGGGATTCGAACCTAAGAACCTATTGGGATTTTCAGTCGTGACGTCACAAGGCCAAGATGGCGGCTCTATTCCTGAAAGTTGGACGTAAACATACGGTCTGAGGTGGTTTATCGTGCCTTTTTAAACGCGTGTGAGAAAAAAATGTACCTAAATATAAAAGAAATATGTGCATTTGCACAGTGCACCCCTTTCTCAAGAAATTTCATGGAAGGAGAAAATTTGTTGTGCTGTGGACACTGATTAACATGCGGGATAACCTCTCAAGATAATGACAAATGGCATTTAACTGCACATTGCTTTCAAATAAACGGTGTTTGTGAGAAAAAAGTGCGATGGGTGAACACCTAGAAGACAAAGCGGCAAGGTTTTCCTCTACAGACACAAAAAATCGCGATTCTTGCTGTGTATTTGGCTGCAAAAGTTATGGATTAAAAGATTCATCTGTGCGATTCCACATGTTTCCACCTAAACAAAAGTTTTATACTGAGAAAAAAGACATGTTTAGAAATATAGAGAGTTTTGGAAATAGCAAAACCAGAGTGGATAACCAAAAAGTGGACAGTGTGCTCTTTGCACTTTGACAGGAGTGACTACGTTCTGCCTGGTAGGTCAATATAATAATAACTGAACAATAACAAGTAAATTTTACTTCTAAACATGTCTTTTTTCTCAGTATAAAACTTTCCTTTAGGTGGAAACATGTGGAATCGCACAGATGAATCTTTTAATCCATAACTTTTGCAGCCAAATACACAGCAAGAATCGCGATTTTTTGTGTCTGTAGAGGAAAACCTTGCCGATTTGTCTTCTAGGTGTTCACCCATCGCACTTTTTTCTCACAAACACCGTTTATTTGACAGCAATGTGCAGTTAAATGCCATTTGTCATCATCTTGAGAGGTTATCCCGCATGTTAATCAGTGTCCACAGCACAAAAAATTTTCTCCTTCCATGAAATTCCTTAAGGAAGGGGTGCACTGTGCAAATGCACATATTTCTTTTATATTTAGGTACATTTTTTTCTCACACGCGTTTAAAAAGGCACGATAAACCCCCTCAGACCGTATGTTTACGTCCAACTTTCAGGAATAGAGCCGCCATCTTGGCCCTGTGACGTCACGACTAAAAATCCCAATAAGATTCCGGAATGGTAGCCTTATAGTACGCTAACGCTGAGCTAACAATCTATTTTACTGTAACTCTTCTGAAACTTATATTTCTGCGCTCGAACAACCACAATTCCAAGTTATATAGATTATAAATATGAGTTAAGGTAATACAAGATGAAAACAAGAACTAACAGGCACAGCGAGACATTGAGTGCCTAACAACAGAGTAAGGAACTTATCTTTTAAAATAGATATGTCGGTAATCTGAAATCAGGAATTGATAATTCCGAAATAGGTATGTTTAATCTGTAATCACGATTACGGATTTTGTAACCGTGATTTCAGATTAAGGATAATTCAGAAATAGGTATGTTTAATCTGAAATCACGGTTACGGAATCCGTAAGTTTTCAGATTAAACATACCTATTTCTGAATTATCAATTCCTAATTTCAGATTACCGACATATCTATTTTAGATAACGGATCAAGTTGAAAACAAAGTTGTAACTCAAACTTTTCCATAAAACACATTTCGAGTTAACAACCACAATTCAATTTCACTCTCCTAATTTTTAAATTTTACATCCACAAATTTGGGTTATACAAATAATGTTAATTTTAATTTGGTTAACCAAGTTATGTAGGTTATGAACATGAGTTAAGGTAATCGCATTTGTAAGATGATTAACTCGACTTTCCACCGACAACTGACATTTGCAAAAACGTAATTCAGATTTAGAGATACGTTCCGTCCTCATTTGTGACGTCACAGTTCTCTCTTAAGCGAGATTTATAGTTAACCCCGCGTAACTCAAAATCACAATTAGCTATTCTATCTATGTCAAAGATGTTTAAGTTATACTAGTCAATTTTTTCAATTAGTTCTGTCAATATTCAGTTACGTAAACATAATTTTAACTTAAGGGGCACTAACCAAAATGCTAAGTTGCTTAACTACAAAAATAACGGTCAAAATTTCTCCCAGAGTGGTTTGCCGCGAGCCTAAATGCAATCATATGTCATCCTACGCACGTACGCGTCTCTAAAACAAAGCGCGCTAGGGGTTCAATAATGCCTGCAGTGAAAGATTCACTATTTTTAAACTTTGATAAGAATCAAGTTTTATAATTTAAACTTTTCTCAAAGTCTAATTCATCGAATTTATCAGCTATGAATTTTCAAAGATGATAAGAAACGTATTTGGGAATTTTAATCTCATTTTTCTCAAAAACCCGATAGGATAGAATAGAATAGATTTTCACTCGGAATTCAGCGCGGATTTGGATTCAGCACATCAAAGACTATAAACAATCACTTTTCTTTTCTAGATCGCAAATTTTTGTAGCTCTATGTAATCTTTATATTTCATAATAATAGTTATCACAATATTTTTGGTTAAAATTTAAGTAACCTTTAATTAAAGGAAACGCCATAATCGGTCGGGACTGGATCTTAGTTGTCCAATAAAATTAATTGTACTAAATTAATTGTACTTAAAATTCACGAATAATTTTATTGGACAACTAAGATCCAGTCCCGACCGATTATGGCGTTTCCTTTAATTAATGATTATTATCTTATATACGGTCGTACTTTAAATTTGCTTATTGTTAAGTAACCTTTTTTAAAAAAATTTATTTGGCCTTAATAACTCAATACTTACCAAAAGATATAATTTTTTAAACATGGTAGGACAATCCAACTGGAACGTGAAAGGATTAAAATAAGTCATCGAAATGAATATTTTACAAGATATTTCATATATCAAAATTACAATATCTTATATCAAAATATGTTGGAATAAAGTATAAAATATTGAAACTGTTGAGTTTTTCACTTTAGAATATACACGAAAACTAGCAATACAGGGTGTCCCAAAAAGCTCGGACACCGTTTCACTGACAAATTCTGTGGGACATTCTAAGAAGAAAATTCTTATGCAAAAATGTTGAGGCCTATAATAGTTTTGAATTATAAGCATTTAGAGTTAGCGAATCAGACCGCCTAAAGTTGGCGCGCTCAGGTGTGGTACATCGCATAGCAAGTAAAGGTGCTCTTGTGCATTGACTCAGTTTTTAGATATTGACATAATTCAAACGACAAGAAAATTACTTTGAAGCTTTGTCTTATTTATCTGTGATTGTTCAATTTGCTGTATATAAAGATTAATGCAAGCATTATGGAATATCAATAAATACGTATGCACAGCGAACTGTCAAGTTTGTCAAATGAAGTGTGTCACAAGCTAGCCCACCTTCACTTGCTATGCGATGTACCCACACCTGAGCGCGCCAACTTTAGGCGGTCTGATTCGCTAACTTCTAAATTCTTATAATTCAAAAAACTATTACAGCCTCAACATTTTCGCATAAGAATTTTCTTCTTAGAATGTCCCACAGAATTTGTCAGTGAGGAACGGTGTCCGAGCTTTTTTGGGACACCCTGTATATAAATTAGATTTCACACTTTACAATAGATGGAACTGTCGCACATAAGGACGGCACATATAATGAACGCTTCTAAAATCAACTCGTTGTTTTATATTGTAAAATATTGAAAAAAATTTGTTAATAAAGAAAAGTTTTCCCTTTATAGAGCATATTATAATATTTATTAACCATCAGTTTTCCAACATTTATCCTGAGTTTTCGACTCCAGTACTCGACGCAACGACAAACTACGAGCACGTTAGAATTTCATTATTCCCCAATCTTCAGTCCGACGGACCGACTTGAAAGAATTCGCAATTTATATAAGGTGGTTGTATAATTTCTGTCGTATTTTTGGATAAAATAAAATTGATATAATTTTGAAAAGAATTTATTAACAATAATATATTGGCCATTATTGTCTACAACTTGTCTACCATTAATAGGTCTTCAAGAAGTAGAGTCTAGGATATCAATCATTGAAGTTCGAGTGTCTGCCGGCTCATCTTCGAGATTAAAATTTTTAGCTCAAAATTTTGAGAATTATTGAATCGTCCTAACGTCTACACGAGCGTCTACAACACTTCCCTAATGTGCTACACAATACTTTTGTAGCTGCAGTTGCATTACTGCCCTTTTGACACTCGTAGAGCGTGCAGTGTCTTAGATGAACTCTGTCAACTTCCATGTTTAAGCACTAATCCGGTATTCATAATCGGATCTTATTTCAAGACCGTCTCATGTATAAGACGGTCTTAAATATAAGATCTGACTGACTGTCTTAAATATAAGATCTGACTGACTACGTTTATACCCTGCATTTAGGCCGCGGCCTATACCTCTAATTCGACCTAAATTATTTAGATCACTCGCCTGTCACTCGCCAATTGCGTCGATTAATAAAGATTTTTGTTTAAATTATTTAGGTCGCCTGCTGTAAACATTTGATAGGCGACTGGACTTAGTTTCAGGTCAGGCCCCGTATTTTGTGGCTTAGTTTACACCGTGCGTTTAGGCCGCTACCTATACCCTAGATTCGACCCAAACACGATAGGTCGCGACGGTGTAAACAATTGTGCAGGGAAGCGTTTGGGTCAGGTCTCTTTTTCACTATCCCTGACCTTACTTAGGTCGTACGATGTAACGCGTGTAAACGCAGGTAGCCTAAACAATAAACATCATCTAAAAGCGTAACGTATCGCGAGCAGTAAATAACTGATGGATGGCTCTGCTTTAGAAGTTTCTTTGATGTTTTATGAAGCTTTGTGTGTAACAACTAACGTATAAGTCGTAAGTCTCGTACTTTTGCGATAAGACTAAAAATGAAACCTACTCGTGTAATCAGGGTGCATTTGGGAAATGCAATCGACGAAAATGATTATGAAGAAAACCTGGACGCACATGACGCAGAATTAAAAACTCTGTCAGAAAAGTCAGACGTAAGCATCAAAAGAAAGAAAAAATATTTGATTTGACGGTTTTACCCCGTAGACGGTTTAGCCCCGGTCTCCCCTATATTATATATCTATATATTTTAGCGCAGGATAATGAAACAAATCTCAGTCCCTATTATAAAATCTTACATTTTTATTGAAAAAGTTAGAGATGACCTTATCGGGATCTTTGGAAAGGCTCCCTAGATCAAGCAAATGTTATCATCTTATGTGTTTATTAAAACCGAGCAATTTTTGTTTCAAAAACTTTTTTCGCAAATGCGTTGTTTGCGAGATATTTGACCATACCGTCCTATATCATTGAAAAGAGAATACCTTCTATAAGTGGTCTAAACAATATTGAGCTAATTTTTTCGGCATAAATGATCATCTTTTGGGTTCCTGATTCACACCTCAAAAGAAGAAAAAAATCGGAGTGTATCACTTGCAGTAAAGGTTACTTGTGAGTAAAACTTTAAATGTAAGAAACTTACAAAAAACCTGACGAAGGCAAATAATTTTTGCATTTTTGTACTTTATACATCAAAACTTTTCAAACAAACCACAGCTCTTCTGCAATCGCGATCGTAACTTGCGCTAAGTGAATGCAATATAATTAGAAAAAGGACCCCGCACTAAACCCCATGAAATTGGGCCCCGGTGAAAATGGCTGAATTTTGAATATGTTGTACCTTTTGGGTCACTGAACAAATGTTTCCTCAGGCAAAATGTCAAAAAATGGACAGTTTCGTCGTTTCAACCCTTCAAAAGCCTAAGGTCAGACAGCAAAGATATCACTTTCGGATCAATCCGGTTACAATTATAAAGAAACAATATAAATTTTTAGTGAACAAAATAGTTAAGAAATAAATTGTTTATGACAGTATTGTTTAAACAATTTGAAAATCATTGTTTACAAGAACTGATTGCTGATTTGAATTTTGTGGGGAAAATCATGACGGATGTCATGAATATCATTAAACACGATAATGATATTCATGACAACATTATTCATGGATACTACTGTACCTGTATACTAAATGGTCAAAAAACATCAATTTGTGAAAAGTCTCAATTGTTAAGACTTGAAATGTAGCCCAAAGGTTAAAATTTTAAAATATTGGCAATTTCTCTAATTCTATTATATTCTTATTCAGTCTTTTCTACCCCTATTTTATATATAATTGGTTAAGATTTGGTTGATCAGTTCTGAAGTTATAGAAATTTCAGTAAATTTGGCACAGACATACACACATACACACACACATACGGACATTTTTTAAGAAAGCAATTTTTCGATGTTTTAGAACATTCTGAACACATTGGCAACGGCAACTAAAAAAAAATTTTTTTTACGAAAACAAAGCTTCCTCTATGAGGAAGCAAAAGGAACGAATTACGAAAATACACTTTTATCTTGTTCAATAGATAGCATTCACATGAAGACTAAATGCGACCTACATTAGACCAAAAAGTATCATAGGTCTACATGGTGTAAACGTTTCGTTGGAGGCCTACTTTAGGTTACGGTATAGGTCAGGTGTCAGGTCGCGCGAATCTAACACGGTGTATACAAAGCCAGTGACCTGACCTTGACCTGAAATAGGGTGTTATCATTTGCGGTGTAAACGCACAATCTAAAAGCTTTATTTGCTTGTTCGGATTCGTTGCAGTTTCAGACTGAGCTGTCAAATTAGATAATTAAACCGGTGAATTTGTGGCTTCTGGACACGTATTATAAAACTTTTCAAACTGTGTTCCGATCAGAATTATTCCGTTTTCCTAAATAGAAATTTAAGAAATAACAATTTTGATCGGAATCCATTCCGAAAAGTTCTACAATAAGTGCCTTGTATATGTAAGGTCACCGGCAGGAATGCCTGGACATTTGACATCTGACGTTCTATATCAAATGTCCAGGCATTCCTGCCGGTGTGTGTACATACACAGAACGCAGTAACACTTGCCGTTAAACCGATGAATTCATGGCGATCCCAAATACGACCCTGTCAATTCTTAGGTCTCTTGGTGTAAACGCTTAATGACTAGACCCAGGGTATTCTCTTATATATATACCCTGACTACTTTGGGTCACGGTATAGGTCAGGCCGCGATCAGGTCGCAGGGTAAATGTGGCTACTATGAATACCGGCCTAAGAACTCAAAAACAAAGTATACACTTTTCAGAAGCACGTGGTCTTTTAGAAACAATTGGAGGTAGTATGCAACCAAACTAATCACGCAGTTTAAAAACAAATCAAAAATAATTTATTGCGCGTCGAAGATAAGCAACAGAAATTATGCAACAACTTTATATTTGCTCAGAATACCTATGTAATGAATTAATACGATCAATTATATCATTAATTGTAACCATGTTATAATATTTAATCAGTAATGGCAGTATATTCAAAATAATTCTGAACTACATATTTAGGTAAAATTTTATAAATCAGTGGGATATACTCGAAAATGGAACATTTAATGTATATTTAGCCCAATTACTTAAGTGTAATAAATGGTAATCCGGAGTAAAGAAAAACCATGGCCAATGCATTTTCAGCAACGCATGGCATTTACTTTACAAACTTCTATTATACAAGCATGTTTTCACGAGAAGGAATTTACAATCTTTAGACTAATTTCTCAGAAAATATAGGAAATGCAATCCAGGTTTTTCCCCGAATCCGGAGTGCCTTGTAATCATGTGTTCGCCACAGGATATATTCAATAGACTTTGATCTTGCAGAAAATGCCACTTGGTCAGCCTGTATTTCTCCTTTTTCTACTTACTGGTGATCTTTCGATTGGGCGACTATTTCGGTTTACCGAGCCCGCCGACTCACACGAATCTCGTCGTGATGATTCTCACCTTAAAGCTACCAGGACTAGCGTTCGAGATCAACTCGGCAGCCACGGCGCCAGCCGATGATGCTCAAGGAGCGAATTCCGACGCGCTCAAGAAAATTAATTTCATGGATGTAATACATTACAGCTTCGGTTATATGGGCGTGCTAACAGGTAAGGTACGACGTATAAATATACATATAGACGTATAAATATATACAGATTATACTAAATGTACAAAGAGTTCATTGTGCAAGTTGTATCTCTATTTTTGCAGGTCCATATTATCGTTACAGGACGTACTGGGATTCTCTGCACAGACCGTTTTCCAGCTACGTCGATCCGTGGCCACTCACCTATTACAAACTCAAACAGATCGCAGCGTTCATCGTGATGTATCTAGCGATAAACCACCTCTTTTCTGCCAACGTAATGTTTATTATATTGCATCGTAAAGAGCCAAATGTAACGTCGCGATAGAATGGAATCACGGGGAACAATTTGGGCCTTATTACTAACAGCGAGCTTTTCCTCTATTGCAAATCGAAAATAGTCAAAATTTTGATTGCGTATGACAGAACGGTGATAATCGTTCCGATAATTCTAATGATGCGTCTCCTTTTCCGATTTCAGTACACGCAAACGGCAGCGTTCGAAGAGCACTGTTTCCTATATAGATTTTTCTACATGTATCCAACATTCGCTAGTTTTCGACTGAGAATGTTTATCGGCATGGCGCTGGCTGAATGCGTCTGTCAAATGTCAGGACTAGGGGCTTACCCGGTTTGCTGCCAACCCACACCCGGTTTGGGCCCGCGCGATTATACAACGATCGAAAAATTGTAAGACAACATCCCTTTCTACATCATTCTACATTTTGAGATGTTCATATTCAAGCCATTTCTCTATTAGCTGATGAAACAAATTTATATTACACTCTTATAGAATGTCTCGTAAACTAATAATAAATATTTTAATGACAAATTTTTCGTACCACTTAGGACGAAAATTCTAATACGGAAATACTGAGACTATAATAGTTAAGGGGATCCTAAACCGAAGGCCGAACTCCGACGATGTCGCTGTTTTACCGACAAAATTACCGACAAACTGACAAATTTTCGCACAACTCCAGCTTTTTAGAATAGATACACCGCCAAGGTTAGAGTTGACAAGTCGTGAAAACATCAGCTTTATACACAAATTTGGTAGCTTTCATGCACAATGCAACAACAGAGCCGCGTCCGTTGGAGTGTCTACTTTAATTCTGCAAAAGGAATTATAATTCTATACAGCCAATAAAAAGTTGGAGCTGTGCGAAATCATGGAAATCTCGAGCGTATACGGACCGAAAATTTTCGCACAGCTCCAGTTTTTATTGGCTGTATAGAATTATAATTCCTTTTGCAGAATTAAAGTAGACACTCCAACGGACGCGGCGTGTTGTTTGCATTGTGCATGAAAGCTACTAAATTTGTGTATAAAGCTGATTTTTTCACGACTTGTCAACTCTAACCCTTGGCGGTGTATCCATCCTAAACGTAAATATAAATGTCATTATACTTTCTTTCTTCCTCTGCGTAAAATCGATCACAGCCCTATCCGTTTGCGTTTATACTTTAATTTGGAGAAGGATTTATAATTCCATGCAGTCAAAAAAAAACCTGGAGCCATGGTGTAAATATACAAGGTGAACCATTGCGCATAATGGCGGAGGTCTGAGATCTTGACCAATCAGAGCTTGAGCTATTAGGCAGCGCGCTGTTTAAAAGTTTCAAAATGAATAAGATTGTGTTTAACGGAATTTGGATAAAAATATGTTTTATTTGTATTAAAAATTATATTTATAAGCATTCGGAACAGAAACTCACCATAGCTGAGTTTATATCTCCTTCTTTTCTCTGACAAGCTTCGAGCCACTGTCTCCTTAGTTCACCCTCTATGGGAAAATAATACAACAATACGTTGTAATTTTCTCTATTACCCACGACCGGTCCGGCTCTTGCAATTTTTCACACAACACACCGGCATTTTCAGCACATCGTGCACACTTAACAACCGATAATCAATTATAAACACATTATTAATGCGGTCAACGCATTCGTGACAGACGTAATACAGCACGTGACAGTGAAACTCAGCAGCCATATTGAATTTCGCACAATAGCTCAAAACATAATTGGCTGACTGTCCCCCACTACTTTTAGCCTACTGCGCATCCATCGGAATGGTTCACCTTGTTATTTACACCATGCCTGGAGCTGTGCGAAAATTTGTCAATTTGTCGGTAATTTTCACGGTAAAACAGCGACATCGTCGGAGTTCGGCCTTCGCTTTAGGAACCCCGGGGATCCTGAAGAGCTCGACGGAGTTAGCCCCCCCAAGTGGATTATTGATACTTTTTTTTTACCAATCGTTTGGTGGTTGATTGGTATATTTGGTACCGTATTAAAAACGTTTGGTAGTTTCTCGTTTTATTAGGAAATCAAAAACAAATTTTTGATCTTCTCTTAGCCCCCCCCCACTTTGACTTTGTAATTTCTTTTTTTTTAAATCGATTGGCGATTGATTGGCAGTGTTGGTACCGCATTAAAAACTTTTGGTGGTTTCGCGTTTCTTTAGGAAATCGAAAAAACCAATTTTTGATCTTTTCTTAGCCCCCCCCACTTTGACTATTGTAATTTTTTTTTTTAATCGATTGGCGATTGATTGGCAGTGTTTGGTACCGAATTAAAAACTTTGGTGGTTTCGCGTTTCTTTAGGAAATCGAAAAACCAATTTTTTAATGAATTTCTAGAATTTACTTGATCGCAAGCAATCCAGACCTCAATATATTTGGCAAACAATTGCTTATTTATAATAAGTATTTGTAATTATTTGGAAATCATTTAGAGAATTTGGAAAACCATTTTCATAATTTGGAAAAGAGTACATACATAATTATAATGGCCATCTTTACGCCGACCGTTTGATACGCGTACTAAGTACTAGATTTGGACTAAATTGGCTTAATTAGTACGTACGATGGTGTAAACAATAAATGCCGTCACACACAAAATGCATAACGTTGCATAAGCTAGCATAAGACCGCTGGACCAATGAGCATCTTACGTATTAATATGGCGACTTTATGCTGGATGCTCATTGGTCCAGCGGTCTTGTGCTATGCTTATATAAGCTACGCTATGCATTTTATGTATTATAGCCTTAACGTATTAAGGTATTTGAAGGCGTATCGTACCAAAAATAGTACAAACGTCGTCACGTGATCCGTTTTGTCGCTCGAACGATCGGATTCAGCGGCTCGTGAAAATGCAGCTTTATGCCTCTTCTATAATACTCTTACTCCGTGGTTCGGCTTTGCCGCCGATTTATGAAATATATCGACGTATCACATATAATACTTTGTTCGGAATCCATCCTGAAGTTACACATTTTATAATTTTTTACCATTA
Source organism: Harpagoxenus sublaevis (assembly GCA_030770355.1). Lineage (NCBI taxonomy): Eukaryota > Metazoa > Arthropoda > Insecta > Hymenoptera > Formicidae > Harpagoxenus > Harpagoxenus sublaevis. The sequence goes on from JASTWR010000831.1 coordinate 75,826, forward strand.
CAGTCATTTGTCTGATGATGAGCAGATACATGATGTATAATATGTCGCAGGCTTATTGCAAAATCAGCCCTTTTGCAAAAAGACTAGCCTCTTTGCGAAAGGGCCGCATTTTGCGAAGCACTAATCGTTTCCAATAAAGGCTATAATACACAAAAATGCATTACGGTAGCATAATCATAGCATAAGACCGTTGGACCAATGAGCATCCAGCATAAAGTC